>CAMTDV010000025.1:92050781-92253030 GCA_947069175.1 Scalesia atractyloides
CAAATATGTGTGAGAATTATATAACCTGAGGTAAGATTCTCGTTATACGTGCCAATTATCTGACACAACGTAAGATTCCTCGTTATGCATGTCAATTATTTGACACGACTGTTTTGGTCAAAAATTACCAAATCAACTTTGTTATCAAACTAGAATATGAGGTAGTGTGCTTTTTGAGATAACAGTGAAAACAATCGAGATAATGCAGTAAATAATCAAGATAATGCAATATGACACGTAGGATTTTTACGAGGAAAGCCCTTGATTAGCATGATCTCCAGCATAAAACCATAGGTGTTGACTAAAAGTCGTCAACTGCTTGGTCTTGCTATTAGTTCACTAAAAGTGCGTACAAAGAGCTGAAATGGATCGAGAGCCAAGTGTTACAAGTATTGCGAGAGTGTGAGATGTGTTGTCCTATCTAATCCACTTCATTTAAATACAACAAAAATATAATAACTAACTATCCGGGATCTCCAGAGTAATCTTGTGACCGTTGTGGACTTGTTTAGCAGCTTCTCCACGTATTTTTCAACAATAATTGCGATTCTCAAGGTTAAGACTTAGTCTCTCAATGAGTCCTTGTGAATAGGAGTCAAATTTGTCGCCGTTAGCTAAAATAGAATTCAGGATACTGAGATCATTCAAAATTCGGGATCCCGAACACATATAAGATATCTCTAGTTGGTGTCCAGTTGTCACCATATACATACAAAGATAAAGTAAAATAGTTAGTGCAAGTATTATTGTTGTAACATGACTATGCTATAGATGTTCAGGATCCCTGGTCACAATTCGAAATTTATGAGCAAAATTTCTACCCATAACAACGATGTAAAATTCCGTTAACACTTACTATATAAACGCTATATTTTTCATTCAATTCTCTTCGTTTAATTCTCTGTATTCAAATTCAATTCTCTATATAACCGTTGTACTTATTTATTTTTCATTGAATTCTCTTCGTTTAATTCTCTCTATTCAAATTCCCTTAGTTATGTCGTTTTGGGACAACAACTATCTGCTTAGCGATGAATTTCTAACGAGTATGGGGCATATAATATCATTTAGGGTTTCATGTCTGGCGAAGAATATGCTAATGAGTATAACCAATTAGGAGTTTGTGTCTGGCAGTGAAAACCTAAACCAGACTGTTGTGTATGAAACCTATTAGGTATAACATATGTTAACGTATATTTCATGATTTTAATAGAAGTCCAACTATACGTCGTTTTCAGGAGCTCGTGATGGCGTTGTAAACCTTCACGATAGGACTACTGCGTATGAAACCGACCAGGCATAACATTTCTTCACTGATTTTCGTAAGCTATATAAAAGTCGAACCATATCGTTGTTTCCGAACTTCGTTTTCGTTGATGAGTTGGTGGTTTACGCTTTTCCTAGAGCACGTTAGATTGGTTATGTCATTGCCACCCAACAATCGCAGTCAAACATTGTTGGTATGATGGTCAATATATAGCTTTGATGTGATTGTGGCTATGAACACAAGCCTACAACCACAGTTAGATGTGTTGGCTCAAAAAATGGGGGTGCAAGTTTTCATTGGTAGGGACATACGATAAGAAGATTGGTTTTGGATATTTCATTTGTCTATCAGACATCATGCAACATATGGCGCACATTTCTGCATGCGTAGCTGATAGACGCGTCGTACCGGACAAACGATTACAAATTGCTGCTTGTACAGACTATTGGTGTGACCCGACCAACATGTTGATCGCTTTGTATTAATCATGCGTTAATAAGTAATGAATGGGAGGACGACTTGGTCTGGGTGATATAGAGGCTAAAAGATCACTATAGTAATCGACAGATACCTCATGATTATGAATGCATGTGGGCAGATATTCTTGGACGCTACTCATTCATTGGGCAGATGCCACATATCCGAGAATATCTCGAAACATTGTGTGGCAAACTTCAAAAAGGATGACTTGAAAAGTATTGATTCAGTCTCCTACATTGGAGTTGTACGAGTATCCGTATGACTTTATCGAAGACTGTTAGACAACCATAAAGGTAATTTTCCCACTCCTCATATTCATTGTTTTTCTCATATTAATTATATTTATGCGATTAACAACCGTTGTTATCTTTCTTTTTTAGGAGTTCCTAATTACCTGACTAATAACTTGCTAGAGTACGACTATAAAGAAAAGTTTGTATCAGCCTAGACCGATAGACACCTCAACTTCAGTCAGCGTACAACCAACACTGTGGATTGCTAGCATTTGATTTTGAAGAAACACCTTAAATCAACTAAGTGTATGCTAGACAAGGTTGTGCCATATGTTGATCAAATCATGAATGGGTAGGAAATAACATTAAAAGAAAGCTTTGAGAGAAGTAGGGTTTACAAAATGGAAGTACACAATAAGCCCATTTCTGATTGGCTACATGGTAGGGTTTCTCTTGCAGCTTTGGATCTGTTAGTTGGTAAGATCAACAAGATAGAAGCTCTGGTATCAGCTAGTGTGGTTGTCATCTGTTCATGTGTTATGGCTTGCCTTGTGCTTGTCGGCTGTTAGAATATATTTGAACATGTAATATACTCGTACGTAATACAACTTTTATCTTGACACCTTGATTTACATGTCTACATTTTTTTAGTAACGGTGAAATTGTCCCAAAACTAAGTCGGTATTTTAGTCTTGAAAGGTCAGAAACCATATTTTCTCTACTTGATTTGTTAAAATTGTACTCTAGTTGTTTCGTGTGTCTCCATCTATCTAAATATTTTTTTAATCTAAAAATTGGTTAAGCACCTACCACCAATAAACCTCCTCATCAAGCATCGACCGTGCCAAGTATGGTCTATTTAAACAAGATCAAAAGTACTACACATTTAATAGATAACACAAGTAATATCATCGAGCATCGACCGTGCCAAGTATGGTCTGCTACTAATATACCCCTCTCGCATGCGAACATACCCGTAATCATAATCAAATATTAATGGTATATGGATATAGCTTTTTAAGAGTAGTATTTCCTCCCACAAATACATTAACAACATCAATTTTAGGATAATATGAAAAGAAACACTTAAGTATAAAATGAAATGATACCATAAGAAAACTTAAAGACATATATATACACTTTTTTAGAATGGATGTATATTGTAACTAGTCCTTGTGAGTTCTTCATGTTAACAAGTCAAAGAAAAATATTGATTTTTTTATACTGTTGCATGTGCTCATGAAACATTACTGACCGACACAATATCATTTAGAAAATATATATATGACCTCTTTTTTACTTTTATTTATAACAGTTATAATTCAATTATAAATGTTTAACCGAACTATAATAGATATGAACACATGTGTAGAAGTCTCACTGTAATAGTTACCGTCTTCCAAACCTTAAACTACTTAGAACTTTTACACTAACTATTTCATAAATAACTACTAACAAGTGGAATTAACCTGTTCCTTTGTTCACACTGGTGAACCATCCAGGACAATTTGGTGCTGACTTGTTAAAAGGTGTACGCAAACTTTTATTGCATTTTGGTGTGTCCGTCGCTGTTTCAATAGGCTAGGTTTAGTCGTGTGCTAAATAGTTTAATCTCATAGTATAGGTTAGCAATTGAGCCTCGGGGTTTAGCAATTGAAGCTCAATCGCTAGAGGGACGTTCGAGCGATTGACCCAGTCGTCTATATATAGGCTTTAACCCTAGTCGCTACATAACCTTTGGTTCATAGAGAGCATTGAGTGTGTTTGTGTGTGTAAGTTCGAGAGGAGATCTGATGTGATCTTTCGGTCTTCAACATTGATGTAAACTCTTTCGATAATATTAATATGTGTCAGTTCGTTATAGTGTGTATTCCAATTGAGTTGTTTATCTCAAATTTACACTTTTGTATCAAATTCAATCTAGACAAACGGTTCAAGCACAAACCAACCAATTTGACCAACACACTCATACACCTACCAATGAAAAGCTTATGTTTATAGATTTCAGCCGACATAAACTTCAATTTAGATTAAGTCATATTTCAAGAATCTAAATTCAGTTATGTTTTATAGATTTCAGTATTTACTTCACATCTCGAAACTAGTGTTATAACTTACTTTGAATTAACGTTGGTCTTAATTAATTATAAATCCAAATACATTAAAACGACTAAACATATTCACCGTAAAATGTGATAGCAATATACAACATATGTGACTGGTTTGTTGTATTACTTCAGTAACATGACATAATACATAATCTAGGGATTTATTTTATCTACAAACACCAAATATGTAACTTAAAAAACTAAATTAGTGGGTTAACCGTGTGCTAAATTGCTCGCTTGTTGTCGGGAAAAAAACATATTGCTTCCTATCTCCTCTTCACCATCAATCATCCACAACGCGTTGAGCGAATAATCCCGTATATCCCATATTGGAGAAGGTGCTATTTCACTATATGTACCAAAAACAGGTTTAATACCATCATCTTCTAATAAGTCCATATCTTGCCATATCTCATCCATTGAATTATACCCGTCTTGTCCTACACTAGTGCTATTTAGACTAGTAGCACTACAATTCGTCTTATAGTTATCGCCTTTGCCCTTTGCCAAAGTTACCATTTCTAATCCCCCGGTGTCGTAAAAGCTTCTTTCTTTGGTTTCCATCTTTGGCATGGAATCAACAGTTGGATTGCTAGTAATTGAAGAGTAGGCAGAAGAATTTGACACTGATGGAGATGGGGATGGAGGTAATGCCCTTTTCTTTTCTTGTGCTTGTTTCCTCATATGGGTCCTCCAATAATTTTTAATCTCGTTATCTGTTCGTCCAGGCAGTTTTCGAGCAATTCTAGACCATCTGCACATTAATAATTTCATAAAATAATCATGTAAATACAAGAGAACAAAAGGTGTTTATAAGCTCTAGAAAAACATAAATAATACTTATCATTAAGTTTCATTCTTTAAACCAAAGTTAAGCATGCATAAAGAACGATGATAACTACAACTTGTTGTTTGTCATTTCTTGTGATCAATGATCATAAAGGCCAGTAGGAATATGATGAGTGTAAATGTGGGGACTTAGACCCCCTTGAATTCCAGCTAACAATTGGCTCTAGTTATTATATTATTATTGTGCTCAATTATTTAATTATAACAAAAAAGTTAATCACTTTCTTCTACAAGCTAGTATTTTGATATTATTATGCACTTATAAGAATATATTACTATAACAAGTAAACTTTAACTATTGTTAAGAATACATTACTATAATAAGTAAACTTTAACTACTATAATTATAAACTTCGATTTCTTTTATCCATGCAAGTTATGTAACCTTTAAACAAGATTTATAAATAAATAAATATATATATACATACATATATATATATATATATATATATATATATATATTAATTGTGTAAATGTTTTAAGATAAGCTTAACAATATCAAATATGAAAAAAATATATATATCGAAATATTATATGCACACTAACACCATTACTTTATAACTAATGAGATGAGTAGATATCATACAGAAAATTACTATTTGAAAATCAGGATGTAATTATCCAGCTACCTTAATTTATAATTACCATTAGCAAGTAAATTAGGATTCAATTAAAACAATATTCACCATCAAACTTCAAGGCCATTTATGAATAAATATAATGGTTTGCGAATCCACATATAATGGTAGAATAATTCGAGTCAACTTTATACATTCATGAACTAAATAAAAAGCAATAAAAGAGAATATAGCATAAATCCTAAGTTCCTATATACTTTGTGCTTAATCAATATCACGGATTAAAAAGACATTTGTAAACTAAAAAATAAAGAACTATCTCCTTATATTAAAATTTGAATAACCCGAAAGAAAAAAGGAAAATCTCTACTCAATATCATGATTAACCTTTAGAAAAATTTTCATAGATATCTCAAGACATCTGGAAAAAAAACAAGCATATAAAGAAACAACTATAAAAAACAATTATAGATAACAAATAAATAGATCTAAATGAAAATCAAACCTATTTCCCCATTTAGAGTGAAGCTCAACAATTAGATGTTCTTCTTGAGGAGTCATCTTGCCTCTTTTCAAACCTGGGTGTAGATAGTTTACCCATCTCAGTCTGCAACTCTTTCCACTTCTTTTTAAACCTGAATAATTGAAATTTCAAGAAACATAATCCCCAATAATATGTATTTGGGTAGGTTAGACAGAAGAAGAAGATCAATAAAAGATTAAATTTTGTGCAACTATAAAAATATAATTGTTTACTTAATTAATTCTCTTTGTTTATAAATATTTTCATGACCAACAAAATCTTTAATCCTAACAGTAATCAAATATTACTACCTATATTTTCATTTTTGTATCTCCCGCCACCTTCAAACCTGAAACTTTTGCTATGAAATCCCATCGTCGATCGCCGAACATGTACACGAAAGAAACCAACTGAACATCTTCTTGTTCAGTCCATGGTCCTTTCCTCATCATCATCATCATCATCTCATCTTCTTGACCCATTTTTTATCTTTTTTTTTGTTTGTTTTTCTCTCTCAAGTACTATCTTATGTTTGAGGTGAAGTGAGTGGGACTAATTAGGGTTCTTATTTATACTGATGTTCTTATCATATTGATTAGTGAGTGGAGAGTTAAATCTGGTGATAGGGTTTTGAGTATGACTCAAGACTTAATCCTGGCCGTACATTTGTGGGTGGAGTTCTTATGATAAGGGAACCCTACAAGGTCACAAATTTAATGACGTCAGCCCACATTTATAAAGGTTTTTTTCTATGGGGTGTGGGTGGGGTGAGGTGGGGTGGGGTGGTGTTTGATTTAATCCCTCACATTCTTTCACCAAATAGCTTGATAAGTGGATGTAGTTTTCATCATGCTCCTACCAAACACTATATGCCCCTACTTTTACCCTTGGCACTCTTTGGTCCATGATTCGTCTCTTTTATAAGGTCACCCACAAACATGGCTTGCATTGGAAATTCCAAACTTCCCGAACGAGCAAGGTTGTGAGAGAGGTCCCAAGGTGAAATCTGAACACGGGTACACAACTACAGATGAGGTGTAGACCGGTTTGTGAGGAGGGTAGAAGAGATAAGCGGAAATAGTATGGTTAGATTTGGTGAGCCGATGGTTCGGATGAAAGAAGTGATGTAGATGCTCTAAAAGTTATTTACAAATCAAATACCTTTTTTTTAATTTCTCGTAAACCGTTGGTTTTAATCACTTAAGGTTCATAAATTTTATACAAATTCTCGGTTGTAGATATTTTCTTTTTTTAGAATGTTTATTCTGGAATAAAACAATAGACATTGACATGACAAAAAAATGAGTGACACCAGGAACTGAACTTGAAGTAGAATATTTCCATTCAATTATAAAATATATTCAAGTCAGTTTATGACTTGGACACTATTAGGGATTATTATCCTTTCATGTTAACAACTTAACACAAAATTTATAACACTAGAATTAACATATAATAAATTTCACTTAGCTAGCATTTCGTCAGTGGCGGCTATGATAGTGCACGAGGAGGACCTCCACACAGACGTGTAATTTCGAGAGGCGCATGTTTTTTTAAAAAAAATCATATATATATATATATATATATATATATATATATATATTATATGTTATTATTGTTAAATAGTAAACATATAGGCCCATTTAAAAACATTTTTTATGATTTAGAATTTAGCTCACTTGGCATTAGGTTTATTGAGCTCAATACTAATTTGAATTTTTTAAAGTAATAATAAAACATTACGGAATTGCACAAAACTCGAACAGGGTACGTGAATTCTCAGAGAAGCCTCTGCATTTCGTCTATATCAAGCTTTCGTAAACCATACTTTTCCCTACGACACATCTAGCGAAATGTACTACGTACATTCGGTGCTAAGTGTTATGCGAAAACTAAAACTATCCATGTAAAATGTGCTACGTTTCGCCTCATAAATCATGCACAAAAAGGGTTATGCAAAAAGTACTTGAAACCTTAAAACGTAAAAAATGGGGCTTTTCTTTACATCTAAGCCTGTTTCCACGTCAAGATCCTAAATTTTGCATTAAAATGCATTATAATTAACCCATAACATCATTTCAAGCTTCAAATATTAAAAAATGTGAACTTTTACGTGATTCTCACATCATTTTGAGAAAACCCTTCAACCAACTTGAATGCTTCAAAAACCAACTAGGAAATACAATGTAACAAGTTGTCTTTGATCTCGGATGGAGAAACCATCCCGATATAATGAATCCACAAGGTGAAACACACGATCACTCCCTGAGATCTAAGGTTCGCTTCAAGGTATCTGCCTTTAGAATGAAAGTGTTTATAGTTACAATTTGAAGGTTGATCTTGCCCCTTCCATATTAGCTTTACATTTGAAAAAATTACTACTTTGCCCTTCATGGGTTTTGCCTTGTAATTTCTCAAGTTAGGAGTTTAGTCATGATCCATTTACTTGTCCATTCAGGTTTTTAAGGGCCCGTTTGATTCATTAAATGCTTTTTTAAATGAATTTGTTTGTAAATATAATCAGAATTTAAATAAGGCAAATTACATGACTATCCCTAATAAAACTCATTCTCTAAATGAATGATTTATTTTTTATATGGTCTTTTTAAAAACTTTTCAACATTTGGAATGGAATGTTTACAAATCCTTCATTAGAGTGAAGGAAAGTTAAAATCCTTATATTGATGGAAAGTTTTCTAATTTCAGTTACTTATTTACCTACCAAACACAATTTTGGATGGAATATTTTCCGGTTCAAACTTCAATTCCATTTTGGATGTAGATATTGAATTCAATAGAATTAAAGTTGGAACTGGAAGACATTCCATCTAGAATTATGTTTGGTAGGTAAATGAGGAAATGGAATTAGAAAAATTTTCGCCAATCTAAGGAACAAGTCTTCTCGTGTTTAGCGACCTTTCCTGATTCCGCTTTCAACGCGGTCTGGCCAACAACAAACCCATTATCTCTGAGCCCAACAAGAGGGGACACTCCTGTAAGATCCACACAAGCGTGTTTTCCCATGACTCATCCAAACACAAGAATATGAGCTGGCTGAAGAGTAGACCTCCCATCGAGCGGATCAGTCAGAAAGTTCAATGGAGCCTCCTTTTTCGCCGAAATCCCTGCCCGCTGTAGAACATCAAAGAGAACATCCCTTACCAAATCATTTCTATATTTAAAACCAGGTAAATCCTTACAATGGACCTCATGCTCGCCAAAAGTATCTAAACAAACCTTGCGACAAACTAGGCAAGGCTCATCAACCGAAAATAAAGGGATCGTTAGCCAGTACATAAGAATTGCCCTGTATTACACTTCCGAATGGGTTGGCCTAGTCTTTCATTGGAAATGACTGTCAGAAAATCATGAGAATGAGGTGCCCAGAGACAATCAACACAACTTTCTGACGTGGGGATAGACTAAACTTCTCTCCCAAACTCTGGACAGTTCTACTAAATAGGGCACTCGCCAAAGCATTCTGGACTTTAGGGGGCGGTGTACTTTTTAGAGAAACCGCCAAGATCAAAATCCGGAAAGGACATGTGCATGCAATCCAACGCGCACGCATAATCAGAATCTAACCCGACAATACCATCGTCCCAAAGAATGTGGTCCTGCAAACTCCAAGATTGTGCCCTCAAGGCCATGAAAGCATACGTAGATACATACTCAGCCGAACGTAAACCCAAACCCCCACAAGAGGTCCCTTGGGGGGAAGATTTAATGCACTCAAGGACGTTATCAACATCCACAGTAAGGGGTGGCTCCGATAATAAGGACCTAGGCATAGCCAGAGGAAGTAGGACAGGATGTTTAGCCACCAACGCTTTCATAGTATTCTCACCAAAAGGTGCAACCCCCGAAGAACATAAAACTTTAACAATCACAGTGAAATGGCCATCTGCAACTTTCCGTAAACATTACTTAACATTGGTGCCCACCCTAGAATTATCGGACCCATGGAGAGGCTCATCAGGGCGCGAACCCCCTCTGATTGTTGGGCAAAAAGTGATAGAATTAGTTCAGCAAAACCATCCCCATTGCCCCACGTTGCCAGGGCCCGCTGAATACTAAGACATTGTAAGGACTTCTTGTTCCCCGACCTGCACTCCTGGCGATAAGAAGGCCTGAAAACCCGTAACGTGCCAACAACAAAAGTCTCACCCACACCTCAACAGACTCTGGCGTAGCCACCACCTTGCATAAAGATGTCGTTAAAGCCTTGGAAAAGGCCACGCGACAGCTATGGGGGATGCTCTTAACTGTTTTGATAGGAAGGGAGAAGACACGATCAAGCAGACCCATGTCCACCCCAATGCCTCTAAAAGTAACAATCTCCTTTCCAACATGTGGCGTATGAATCCCAACAATAAACTCCTTCACATTTCCCGTAACCGACTTGAATCGTGCCACCCCGTCTACACGGTGGCACCCATGAGTAAGAGCATGTAAACACATACACTCCCTACATAACCATTGGCCTGAGACCTTAAGAGCCTCACCAACCAAAACAAACAAATCCCAATCCGCGGATACGACATCCCTCACGGCCCACTTCTTGTCATCTAAAGATAAATGAAGCCGCTTGATATGGGCCACCAACCTCGGGAACCCCTTGGCCCCTGCCTGTCCATCAGGGCAACAATGGAAGCCTTTAAAAGGACACAACCAGACACCCCTTGAGGAACCAACACCCCCCTCCTCAGATGGAGCCCCACAAACAGTCAAAGCCCTAGACACAACCCCCACGCTAGACTCGAGCATCAACTATTTAAAATACAAACGAAGTTTAAGGAAAACTCGCGCAAATCTTGGAAAATAAATGACGAAAACTAATGGGTTAGTATGGGCAACGACAACTTGCCCCACCTCCCTTTAAGGCACACCATACTTAATCCATTGCGGGCTTCCGAAACGAAAACAAATAAATCCTAATCTATTTTCGGTGTTCCAAATCTGACAGAAACTATTTGAAACAATAGATTATCAACCAGTTGTAGTAAACAACTGATATTCAGCCTTAAAACAAATGGTTTTTCTTCTAGACATTTTATCGAACACCTGGCGTGCAACTTTCAATAACTAGCTTCATAACCAACAATGAAATCACAACTACCTAGTTCGAAAGAGAAATTGTAGAATGAGGCTGCCCAATTCAATATTTAACAATTCATTTCTAAATCGAATCTTGTAATGAAAACCTGATTCGGATCTAAGCTGAATATAGATCGAAGGAGGATTCCTGATGATGTTCATCGAAGGATAGAGAAGTTGATGTCTTTGATTATTTGCGGCTATTGGATCTGAATGAAATTTCAGTTCTAAATCCACTTGATTTAGTGTAGTGCAGAAAAAAACACGAAGTAGAAAAGTGTTTATTTAGAAGTGATCAGAAGAAAAAGGGAAACTGAATGACGAGATTGAAGCAACGAGTGCAGTTAGAACTGACGAGAAGGCTTGTTTAGAGAATCAACACGTGTTTATCCCATTCGCGTTTGATACATTTGGGTCCCTAGCCCCAGAGGCCGTAGAATTCCTAAACATGGTCCAACGGGTTGTAAATAGTAATTTCTCAACCCCTAAGGGTCATTTCATCTTTAGTAAGATTGATTTTGCAATTCAAAAGAGGGTTGCGACGCAACTTGTTGCCAGTTTACCTGCCACTTATTTGTAATTTGTTACTTTAGTATTTTAATGAAAAAAGTTGGATTTCATCTAAGGATTATAATTTTCCTTCACTCTAATGAAAGATTTGTAAACATTCCACTGGAATGTTGAAAAGTTACCAAAAATCCCAATAAATCATTCATTTAAGGGAATGAGTTTAATTATTACTTTACTGTAATTTAATAATACAAACTTGTTAATAGTGTTTTTATATTATAATAATGTATATAGTTTTTTTAATATTTTTAATATTATAATATTAATTAATTTTCAAGTATTTTCAGATTTTTCTTAAGTTTAGTTTTTTTAGTATCATGGGTTGGGTTAAGTTGGTGTCAACAGGTACCGAACCAGTACTAGTATCAACAATACCGATATGGTCCTGTTCGGTATCGTTATATGAAGGTCAAAACCCGCACCAACTTATTACAGAAAACGTCAAAAATCGGTTTCGAAAAGAATAGTTTTGGCCCAATAAAAAGTTTCCACGTGACAACTTCTTTTTTTATTGTTTTCATTTATGCTATATAATTTTTGTTCAATAATTACAAACCAAACACAACACAACTTTAATTTTCATGGGAATAAATTCCAATTCGCAGATTCCAATTTCATTTCCAGTTAATGTAAAAACATTCCATAAACTAAACGGACGGGTTATTGTAAGGATTATTTAATATTGAAGTGTTATAATTGTAGTTAGTTCAACCACACCATTATAATTAAATATATATTAGTTATAATTAAAGATGACACCCTATTAGCTCTCTGACAAAAACATCAAAATACAACAATCTCATTAAGATTTTTAAAATAAATTCACATTTGAATAAAAAATTAGTTTGAATAATTATACTATTATTAAAAATTTAGTAATTTAATATTTAAAAATATTTTTTTGTTAGAAAACTATTAAAAATAGTTTTTCATGAAATATCATTAAAAGAATTAATTCAAATAATATATATTATTTGCAAAGTTTGTTCCACTCAATTTTGTTAAGCATTTATAACTTTTGAGTAAACTGCTACTTTGGTTCACGAGGTTTGTAAACTGCTATTTTGATCCATGAGGTTTGATTACTTTTACTACTTTAGTTTAAATATAAAACATTTTGCATCTAGGTCCTCTGTGGTTTTATTTTTTGTCATTTTGGTCCAAAAATGAAATCAACTTATATTTCTTAAATTAAATCCTGGTTTTTGTTCTTTTCCTCAATGGCAAAATGCTCATTATGAGTTTTATTATAATAAATTATTTGTTAAAATTTATAAAATTAATTAACCCCTCTCTCAACTTACTCTCTCTCCCCCTCCCTCTCTCTTTCTCTCTCTCCCTCTTTCCTCTCTCTAACACCACCGCCACCTCCTCCCCCTTCTCACCACCGCCACCACTACCTCCTCACCACAGCCCCCCACCACCACCTCCTTCTCACCACAGCCACCGTTCCTCTCCTCAACACCACCACCTCCATCACCTCCTTCTCACCACAACCACAATCTCCTTCTCACCATAGCCACTGTTCCCCTCCTCAACATCAGCTAATCAACATCATCATCCCTTTTTCCCCCAAAATCAAAATCAAAATCAAACCAACAACCCCCTTCAACCACCACTGCCCCTGGCAACCTATCCTCCACCGCAACCACAATCCCCTTGTAACCCGCCACCTTTAACTACCATTACCCACCAGAAACACCTAACACCACCTGTCAAACACCACTTTTGATCGGAACCCTAGCTACCCCTCTCATATAACATCCATCACCATACCCCTCTGCCACCGCTTCCGCTTAAACACCTCAGCCACCGCTTCCGCTGAAACACCTCCGCCACCGCCTCCTTTCACTACCTCTGCCACCGCCTCCTTTAAACACCTTCGCCACGGCCCAGGGTTTAACACCTCCTTCGCCACTACCTCACCACGAGCCACCGGTGCTCATGTAAATAATCGAATGGTGGTGGTGTACCGGTGACCAGATTTGAAGAGGGTTGGAGAAGATCATGGATTAGGGTTTGAGTTTGGATTTGAGAAGATGCTGCTTTTATGTGTTATAATAAACATATAATGACCATTTTGCCCCTGAGAAAAATGACAAAATAGCAGGATTATATAAGACAAATATGACCTGATTTCACTATTGGACCAAAATGGCAATAAAACTGAAACCACAGGGACCCAGATACAAAAGGTTTGAGTTTTGGACTAAAGTAACAAAAGTGACCAAACCTTAAGGACCTAAATGGCAGTTTACTCGTAACTTTTATTACACACTAGTACAATCACCAACAACATGATTTCTTCCTAACTCACCCACTAGTAAATACCATGAAACGTGCACATGACACAACCTTAGTATCTCAGCCATCCATGGGATTTTGTATCTGAACTAGTTTTATGCTCAGTATGCGTCATGGGGCGTTAGGTCAAATATTTTCTCAATCAACTAAAACAAAACACTATCCTAGTTTAACTAAAAAAAACTAAAATGATGACAGGACTGTAATTTTAAGCTAGTGAGGACTGCTAGCGAATAAAAGTTACGTCAAGTCAACCGAATTAAAACAAAACACCACCACAGGTTTACTAAAAAAACAAAGACGATGGTAAGACTATAATTTTGGACCGAGGGGAAAATCATAATTTTGGTTGGGGATAAAATCTAAATTGTCAAAACTACAACGATGCAAGACTTTAAGAACCGGAGAAAAATCGTAATTTTGACTGGGTAAATTTGTAATTTGTCAAAAGCTACAACGATGGCAAGGCTGTAATTTTAAACTGGAAGCAAAATCGTAATTTTGATTTAGGGCAAAATCATAATTCTGAACTAAAAAATCATGTTGTTAGTGATTGTATTGTGTGTTTATAACAATCATACCTTTCAATCTTGTAATCCGAGTTAAACGACATTTATATATGCTACACGCTTGCACATAATCATATGCTTAAACACATGAAAATATGTTATTACATAAGTTTATTGCATAAAATAACATCAAATATGGGTTCAGGTTATTAAGCTTCAAGGGTAAAAACGTAATTTAACACATGTGTTAACAGAGTTTACCATAGGGACGCAATTTGAGGTTTACTCTTTATATAAATAACCATCATATGATACAAGAAGACAAGATACATAGTATACGACCCATCACCTACGGTACCAATGTGGGAATTCACTTTTATCTTTTTTTTGTTGCTATACCGAATGTCGGTGCCGTAATAAAGTGTAACGATACATACCGAATTCCATCCCAAACCCATGGTAATTTCACTAGTTATTACTATGTATTAACTTTATAACTATATATTTAGTATTATTTTATATCATCAAAAAATATAATTATAATAACAACAATACATTTTAATTACATTATAACATAATATAATGTATAACAGTAATAAATAAAAGAAAAACACATGATAAAACAATTACATATTCAACAAAACTATTTTCGCCAAGCAATCTTTCCAAGATGTTTTTAATCCAGCGGCAAGTGTATCTAGAGTGTCTCTTTCAAGATATTTGATAGCTTAAGTTCTGGATAGTTCAGGTTCTCAATGAGACAAGTATATAGTTAAGTGTACGAGTTTGTTAATGAATACATTAAAATTGTTATTTGTTATGATCGTTAAACCATACGCAAATGAAAACAATTATAACCTAGTTTAACAAGTGCTTACCCTCTTGTTATTTGTTGTGATCGTTAAACCATATGCAAATGAATGACTTTTTTTGGATGCATAGACATATTGACCCATATCTAAAATCCTTCTCTTTCATCAACAAGTTTTTTAACCCTTTGATAAGTGCAATCGAATACCAATATTAAAGAAAAAAAAGTGTCATATACATGAGTGGAGTTATCTTAAAGCGTTGAAGGCCATGTATATGGAGTGGAGTTATCTTAAAGTGTGGTTAGAAACCCTCTAAAAGTGGATTTATATTATTTATATAAATTATAAAGCAAATGGGTTCGAAAAAATGGTGTAAGCTCAAACAGAAGAAATTGACAGAGCAAATGATTTTGGTTACATGAGTGGGTAAAACTTTTAGAGTTAAAGTGAGTAGATGATCTTCAATGGCTCATTTTGGTGAGTGGTGGTCCAAGTATCCTCATTATGACATGCTAATCTTTGGTTACATGAGTGGGCACAAGGGAATGAAGGATTCCAATCATAAGGAATATATATAACTACTTTCATTTCCTTTTTCCCAAAGTAGTTAACTGAGAATAAGAATATTTAAGTTAAAATTAAACATTCAATTGTTTGTAGTCGTCTGAATGGGGCTTCCAAACATTAAGGTAGTTGGATGAAGGTTCAATGATTTACCATGCAAAACTTTAAATCTTCGGATAAAAGAAACTTAAAAAAACATACAGTATTTCAATAGAAAGGCTTACGAATAAAGAATAAAAAAATTCACTTATGCGAATAATGATCAGCCCTAATTTTACGGCAGGCAATTGAAACAACACGCTCTCGCACTCTTGGTTTAGTATAAACGAAAAACAGAGCACGCAAATTAAAGTAGCATAGATCAAATGAACACCTAGTTGAAACGAATGATCAAATGGATAATGTTTGTATGATGGTTGAATTTGAAACAACACGCTCTCGCACTCTTGCAGAAGATATCATGTATCTACATGTCGATATGATGGTTGAATTTGGTGGGAAACTGCCTTACGGCACTAATAACAAACAATACAACCATCAACGCTTCATTAACGTTGTCGTTAGTATCCTAAGCCTAGATAAACCATAATTACATAAGTACACGTACACTAACTAATGTCATAATACAAACACACACAGTGTGTGGGTGGATGTGTGTGTGTGTGTATAGAGAGATAGAGAAAGTGTAAAATACAACAGTATTTATCGTGCGTTGCGTACGCAAGCAGGGGATTGAGACACGTGTCATTCCTTATCTTTTTTATAACATGTGTGATTATGTATATAACATGCGTAATTAGGGTTTGGAACAACTCATGCGTAATTTTGATTTTAACATGCGTAATTTTCATGTTTGGTGGCATGTGGGTTTTGATTTTTTTATACGTGCGTAATTATGCAAATAACGTGAGTGATTTAAGTTTAACCCAACCCATGCATAAGTATGCAATAACGTGCGTAATTATGTCAAGTTAATTACTTTTGTGCCCCCGTGTTCAATTGAAGCCCTAGGGTAGGTCAATCGTGTGTCTGAGATACTCGCGCACACAAGCACAATAAGCAATATTGTATGTTAACCGGCCTCTATATATATCGAATTAAGTTGATTATCCACACCAAATGCATGGCATATGTTGAAGCATAAATTCGTCAAGTTGGTCTTGATGATTTTTTTATAGTGTTCATCGTGGTAAAGAGTTTGAACCACCCTACAACGGTTAAGTTATCATACAACAATCCATATATATGGTATATGTGTGTTTATGTATGTTTGGAAAATATGTTATATCTGTGAGAAATGAGAAAACATAGTGAAAAGATATGGGGGATACATGAAGGAAAGAAAAAAACCTCTTATGATGGGATTACCTTCCCTTTTATAGGAGGTAGATGAATAAAATGGGATAGGTGGAAGCCAACAAAACAAACTCATTATATAATACCCTTTGATAGCTACTTCATCACATACGGTTTAAAGATAGTACATAGTACAATTTAAAACCCTTAACCATATATCTTAGTGTCAAAACAATAGTATTTAGTAAAGTGTCATTTTTCATATAATTTGTTGTCTTGCATCTGGGTCCCCTTGCTTTCAAAACTTTGTCATTGTTATCCACTTGACTAACCCTGTCCCAGTCCATTTTTTAACATTAAGTGAGGGGCATTTGTGTCCTTTTATACATTTTAAAGGCTTATTAAATAGGGTCCATCAACACCATCTTCTTCAACCAAACACCACCACCAATCTGCCAGCCACCACTAACTCCGCCACCACCCTACACCAATGTCTTATCTTTCTCCTCTCTCACACACACATCCCTCACTGGTCTCTCCTTCCCCGCCAAAGTTTTCAAATCGTGACTAGTAGCTGGACCACCACCACTTGCTGTATCTAAACCGAGTGAGAAAATACCGTGACTAGTAATTGATTTACTCAAGGTTTTACTCACCTGATTTAGTTTGATTTTAGTATAATTTATAATAAATCTGTCAACGAAGAAATTTCTAAGGAAAATTAGTACATTTTTCACGTGAGATCTTGTAATGATATACACTCAATCCACGTCCAATTTTGCTTTATTTTACTTGTGTTATTTGATCATAGTGTGTGTGTAATTTGTTCTATGGAAAAAAAAAACAAAGTCAATCTATGGCATTAAATCAAGTCCGATTTAGTTTTCGGTAAAGAATAATGATGTATCTGATCTTGCAATTTTCAAAAACACAATCAGTATTTTAACACAGCATATGGACTATGGATTGAAATATGTTTTAAGAACTTGATTTCGTGTGACGGTTTTAATAACATTTGAATTAATCATCTTCTTTCATATTTTGCTTCAAATGTCAGTTTTCAAAAGCTGAAGCGTAGATCGTAGATCATTGTTGTTAAAATGTCAACTCCATCTCTATTGTTACACCCTGTTTCCTGATCTTACAATTTTAAAAAATGCAATCAGTATTTTAACACAATCATATGGACTATGGATTGAAATGTGGTTTTAAGAACTTGATTTCGTGTGGCGGTTTTAATAACATTTGATTTAATCATCTTCTTTCATATTTTGTTTCAAAAGTCAGTTTGCAAAAGCTGAAGCGTACATCAATTGTTGTTAAAATGTCAACTCCATCTCTGTTGTTACACCCTTGTTTCCTGAAGTGCTCCAACAAAGAATCCAAAATAGGAATTTGGGGACTGATTTTATTTTCCTTATTAGAGTAATCAATATTATTATATGAGCATAGAAAACTACAATTATAAAAAATATTAAGGTTTTATAATCAGATTATATATGCATTACTTTGAACCAAAATTTGATTGTTTTTTATTAATCTTAAAGGATCAAGAACGAATGAGTGTTTAATCATTTCAATTTTGTTCCACTAAAATGTTAAGACAATCGAAGCTAACTCACGAAACTCATTCTTTAACAAAAGAATATCAAGATTAAGTTTTCTGACTCATGGTTGATTAAATAAGATTAAAAATGAAAAATAAAATAGATATGTAAAAGGACTGAAATATCCCCCATTTAACTAAGAAACATATATGTTGTTAACTGACCGGATGAAAGTGACAAGATTTTGAAAGCACGAGGATTCAGACGCGAGAAAACAAACTATTGGTTGAATGTTGGAATTCTGACAAACCAAGTTACGAAAAAGTCACTTTAATCTAATAGTATTAGGTCGAGTTGTTGAGAGATACAACCTTAATTTTGGAACACGTATGATTTTGACGTATATAGTGCAATATATTATTGCGTTAAAATTTTATTTGCAATTAAGGGTACCGATTATATATTTGATGTGTTGTTGTTTTGTCTAGGTAGTCAATTTGCATGTTTTGTCATATTTTATCCACGGTGTTTTGTTTTATTTCTTTCTCTCTAGTGAATGTATGTCATACTTTTCTTGGATGAATGCCTCACATGTTTTGTTGTGATGAGGAGTGCCAAATGTATATTTATATGTTTTGCTTTCAGGATTGTCATAATATCCTTTTTATGTGTATAAACGATTTTTTTGGAAGAATAATCATCTCAATGTGTTTATATGTTTGTATTATGTATGTCTAGATGCATATGAATCAATCCTAGAAAAAGAAATAGTATCTTAACCACGTTATTAGGCATCCATGTGAGACCAATCGTTATCAACAATTTATCTATGATGATTTCTTTTATGTTATGTTGTTTTGTTACTTCGTGTTTTACATGTCATTTAAGTTTCTATGTATACAAGTTAAAATTTATATCTTTAACAGATACAAGTTTATATGCATGCAAGTTACAAGTTTATATGGTTTACAAGTCACATGTTTTTATCTATACAATTACCAATTTCTATGTTTACAAATTATCAATTTAAATGTTTATAGTTACAGGTTTGTGTGTTTACCAGTTACTAGTTTGTATGTTTATCGTCCTGGTATATAGAATACATTGCTTTCTAAGCATCATGGTTTGATGAAATGTATATGGTATATGGTTTGATGCAATGTATATGGTATGACATTGAATGTCCCTTCGTATTAACTTTTGAATGTGTTATTAGTCTACCTAAACCTCCTAAATCCAACTATCCAACTCTTGATCCAAGGTTGGTAATGGTTGTATTCACCATAAATATTTAGAGACGTTATCTCTCTGTTGTTAAGTATATCATACACATAATGTATTTGCTTAATTTGGGTCAAGAAGTCTAACAAAGTACACTAAGAACATAAAGAATTAGATAAACAAATCCAACAAACTTGGAAATCAAGAACCCCAAAATTAGGTCAATAATCCCGAAACTGTGTAAAAATGTCAAATTGCGGTAAACACGTAAAGTATAGCATCAATTTTGTCAAACTTAATAAATATGTGAAACTTGAACTCAAGAAAATGACCTTAACGAATCATTACATTTAACTTAATATAGTCACTCTAGATAAACTCATACAATAAATCATCAAGAACTTTATATTAGCATAAAAATAACATGAAATGGCCCAAAATCATAATTTTGTTGCAACTGATGACAGCGATTTGGTTGAGACATTAGTGGATGATGGATTTAAGGCTAAGATAGTGGTAGAAAATTGAGGCGGTCAAATGGTTGATGGTGGCCTGATTGGTTGAGCAACTGGTGGTGGGTCAATTGCTACTCGAACATCAGACTCAGATGATTAATTGCTTATTTGTGTCTCGAAAGGGATAGGGCGTTCGTGGCTGATTGATGCTTTTGGGGTTGGTGTTTCCAAGGAAAAGGGTAACAAGGGCGAAAATGGTGGTCAAAAATGTTTTCCCGCCTCTTTTTTGGTGATACTCAAAGAAAATTTGAGAAGAGGATACTAAAAATGAACCAAAGGATTATAAATGAAAATATTGAAAGTTAATATGAAAGTAATCGATAGTTACCAAAGATAACCAATGGGGTAACAAAAAGTATTAGGTATTATGGGACTTATTATGTGTTAATGAGGTGTTTTAGATTACACCAAGCCATTGCACATTAATACACATCATGCTAGGTGTTAATAACTTGAGTTTGATGGTAAGTCTACTAAGTCAGTGTTATTAGGCCTTAATAGGCCCTATATACCGGTGTTTATTAATTTGGTAGCGGAATTAAAACATCAGGATCGTAGTTAGGAAATGAATTTTACAGTTTCAAAACACCAAACTTTTATATTAAAAAAATGGGATGAAAACCCATGTTTTATTCATAACATCTTTATAGGGATAAACCCTAGTTGCTGAAAATATAAACTTTTATTTAGGTAACTTTATAGTCACTTTCTTTAAGCCTTCAGTACTCCAAAGCTGGCTTCTTATAGCTTCACATTAAGTTACCTGAAATGCGTTTTAAAAATATTTTATCAGCAAGAAATACTAGCGAGTTCATTCCATTTTATAAGATGACACGTGATTATACTTTACAGTACTAAGAGCGATTACAATGTTTATATCTACCCAATTACTCATTCAGTATTTGTCACTCTACCGGATCTGTGACTATGGTCATATCACTCATTGGCTAACACGTTGTCCAATGGTAATGTATACAAAACCTCAAATACCGGCAGTATTCGTAGAATACAAAGACTTTATCACTGTAAGTATAACTGAAAAAACATTTGAGGTTTTGTAAAAGCAGTTAAGAAAAAGAGAATGACGCACATTGAAAACTTAGATATTTCTACAGACTTCCTCGTGACAATTCTTGATCACTTTCTTAGGTGTCTATTAAAACATACAATGCACGCGTATTAGTAAAATAACCCAAATCACTTTAGCCAGAGACAGAATCCCAATGAACTTAGTCGGGCAGAGCTTTGACATGCGTTGGTGGGTCCTAAATCAATCGGGCAGGGTAACGAATTAGTGATCGGGGTTTAAATACTTACAGCGGGCAGCGTTTCGCAGGTTTAGGGGTTTAGGGGGTGTTGTTTAGAGAAACTTAGATTTGAGAGAGTTCTGATCGGAGAATTTCGATCGAACATGTGCAAATTTTTCAGTCCCGGGCCTGGCCTTTTATACCCGAAATTGGTTTCTCCCGCGCGTCGCGCGGGATTTCGGGTTCCCTCTCGCGTGGCGCCTGAGACACCTATCTAGGTCTAGGTCAGCCTCGTAACAAGTTATGGTTACCACTTATCGCTAAACGTTGACACGTCACCTGGGCCTCTCCTGTCACACCCCGACCCGCAGCGGAAATGGTGATCGGGGCATGATTGGGTTTTCATCAAAGCTCATGACATTTACTATAAAGTTTCATATTTATTATTTCTTTTTAAAGAAGAACATTACAATAAACATACAAGTACAACATGTTCAAATACATATTTCATGACTTCATTATTTTTCTTCTAAGGCAATTTCCTATGTGTTCCTTGCTTCAACCTGTCCACCTGTATCATGTGTAAAAATAGGGTTTTGGGTCAACAAAAAGTTGGCGAGTGAATCTTATTTAAACATTTGAAAGGATTAGTTATGTTGGTTATTTGAATAAAATTGTGCATAACCAAATATGAATAAACGTAAATGTAAATTTAATCACAAAACACATAATATCAATAAATGCACAAACACACACACCAAATGATGAACAATGGGCTCAATCAAACGGAGCCGATCTAATGAGGCACCTGATGCTCAACTCGTCTCCCACGAGGAACTGATGGGCCTAATGCATGATTTGCACACAACTCGACAAGAATGTAAACACGTATCACAACAAACAACATAATCACATAATCTCAATTAATGCACAAGCACACACCAAATGATGAACAATGAGGCACCTGATGCTCAACCCGTCTCCAACGAGGAACTGATGGGCCTAATGAATGATTTGCACGCAACTTGACAAAATGTAAACACACATCACAACAAACAATATTTACATCTCGAGTTTAGATCATATAATGGTAATAGCACGAGTTTGAATAAATGAAATAATTAAAGCGACACATGATACACCCCAAAACATGAATAAAAAAGGGAATTTGTAAGAATTCACTCACAGTGGGTGCGTTCCTTGATGACGATGAATGCGCACGAATATTATGATTCAACCGACGAGGGAAAAACTAACCTAAATAATAACGAAATGATTCGGTAAATAAATAAATTTTATTCGAGATTAATGTTTTTAATTAGTGCTTTGATGGAATTTTTAGATTTATTTTTGTGAGTTTAAGGACACTTTCTAACTTGAAAAATATTATTTTTAAGTGTTTTTAATTGATTTTTAAATAAAATAAATAAATAAAAGAAATAAATTTTTTTTTTACTTTTTGACCCCGTTGACCGTTGACCGGTCGGACTGTGTTTAATTATACGCTAAATGAGGTTCGAACTCGTGACCTCTCGTATACGTGCACGCAGCTCTACCAACTGAGCTACGTGTCTAACCCGAAATAAATCGCATTTTAATTATATATATACTAGTTAGAACATATCAGAAATTGTTTAATTTAAAAAGGATTTATAATCCCTTGAACCGGCGTGCATGACATGTTTCGAACCCGTGGCCATCGATTTATATTGCACCCAGCCCAACCAACTGGGCTGGGTGTCTAACCCGTTATAGACAGAATTCATATTATATTTATATACTCGCTCGATTAACTAATGTTTTTATCCCTTAAAAAGATTGGTGATATGAACGGATCGTTGTAAGTAATAAGACTCGAACTCGGGACATGTGGTTTAACTTTGCACACAGTCCACCGCTGGACTGTGTGTCTAACCCGGTTAAATATCCGCTTTTATTTATATTTAAACACTAAACAACTTCATCTTCTTCATTGTTTTCAACATCGGAACAGGGCTCGACAGTTTATACATTTTAGCCGTTCTAATTTACTGATGGTATTCTAAATGAATTAAACATGACATATATGGAAGTTTTAGGGACTCATACCAATTGGAAGACAGGATTTCTGATTTCTGACAGGAGTCGTCGGCTCTGATTTGTGACTCTCGGCTGAGTGAAGTGTTTGACAGTTTAGATTCTTGTGTTATGAAATTAAGTTACTGAGTAAGAGATATCAAGAGTTTTTAGATGATTATACCGATCGACGGTGAGACTTCGATGTTTCAGTGAAATTCCGGTGAGTGTGAAATTTCCCGGCGGCGTAGTCCGGCGACGTGCTAAAGTTTCGAGAGATTGTGATATTTTGAGCGAAAAGGTTGCCAGAGGTTTGGGTGAGTATTTATAGGGAAGAACAGGATGTATTGGGTCTGAATTTGGTCTTGAATTCGCGGTCAAAGTTTTTCCGGCGGTTACTGTAACATTTGTCGAAAACGGGTTTTACCAAACCCGCTCCATTTTGTAATCGAATATCAAGTTATAAATGTTCGTCGCCTATTTATGCTTATTTTAATTTTTAGTGATACATAATTAATAAACAAACTAAACCATAAAAGTTATAATTGATAAAAAATATAAATAAAGTGATTAAAAATAAAAAGCGGCTGCCGGGACTCGAATCCGGGTCAGCCGGGTTGTAACTCCAAAGACTTAACACTCACACGCATAACCACTCCGCCACTTGTTTGTTTTCTGTCAACTCTAGGAAACAAATAAGTCTTATATACAAACCTATATGAACCGGTTGCGCCAACTGAAAACCGAAATCGGCTATTCAACCGTCTAAAACGTTTGAATAATCGCGAATTCAGGTTTATAACCGATGCACCGACAATTCTAATCAATTCAGACTTGAACTGACTTGAATTCTGATGATGATGAGTTTTATAACCGAAGCTATCCAATAATCCGAATTACTGTAATCAAAGATCTTCTCGCGACTCAGAAACATTCCACAAACCTCCAATTACATTTCCGCACACTTTACAGTCCACCGGAGAAGTTTATTTTACTCGCCGGAAAATTCTGCAAGTTCACCGGAAAACCGTATTCTTCCTCAAAACGGTAAGTCCTTCAATACCGTCGTAGTCTAACAATTGTTAAGCTATTTCTAACTCAAACCTTTCACTTGAAATCGAATTCAGACGCTGTTATCGGATAATTCCAGTTCGCCGGAAAATTTCTGGAAATCTTTATTTTCGTCTGTGAAACGGTAAGGACCTTCAAACACACTTTTAACGTTTGTTTAGCACTTCAATTCCATGATTAGCTAATCAAAACGATTAATTGATTTGCTCAGTTGAAGTTCATAAAAACAGAGGCCGGCGCCTTGCCGGAATTCTGTAATAAATCGTTCACCGGTATGTTTATTTCTAAATATCATCTCTGCTATCTCATATTAGTCTGTGCAATGTTTAACAATCGAATTAACAAGATATAATGGTGTAATCTGCGGTCTGTAAAAACCAACAAAGAAGATGAACTGCGCTAACAATATAAAAATAATTAAAATTGGTATTTTGAACGGGTTAGACACACAGTCCAGCGGTGGACTGTGTGCGAACAAAAACACGCATACGTCCCGAGTTCGATTCTTGACACACGCACCTTCGCAGTAATAAAATGCCTTTTTGTTTAAAACTGAACCGGGTTAACTCCGTTAGTTGTTAAGTATAATAAAATTTGTATATTAACCAAGTTAGACACACAGTCCAGCGGTGGACTGTGTGTAATGTTAAAGCACAGGTCCCTGGTTTGAGACCTGTTAGTGGCACCGGTTCGATGAATTAAAATGTTTTTGAAAATAAAAAGATTTTGGATAAATTGAGTTAATATATAAGTATAATTAAAAACAGAATTATTTCGGGTTAGACACGTAGCTCAGTTGGTAGAGCTGCGTGCACGCGAACGGGAGGTCTCGGGTTCGAGCCTCACCCAGCGCATTTCAGTCACACAATAAACCGGTCAAACAGTCAAAGTCAAAAAGTCAACGGTCAACCCAAAAAGTCAACATATTTTTATATTTTTAATTATTTAATTTAATTTAAAAATCAATTAAAAATACTTAAAAATAATGTTTTTAAAGATAGGAAATAGCCTTAAACTCGTAAAACTACATCTAAAAATTCTATTAAAATCCTTAATAAAATCCACTCATTTACTATATTTTCCGTTATTATTTAGGTTAGTTAATTCTCGTTGTCCCGCTCTTCCAACTCGTGCGCATCTCACCATCTCCAATCAAACGCACCCAATGTGAGTGAATCTTTACAAATTCCCCGTTTTAATCACGTTTTTGGGGTGTATCATGTGTCTTGCTATATATTATATTTAAATCATTGTGCATACAACATATCATGAACAAATGTGTATTCAGCTTGTTTCAACTATTTGTGTGGTTATTGTTAGATTCAATTTATTATTTTCAGTACATGCAATTTCATAGGCCGCCGCTCCCCATTACATTATGAGCGTTGAGCATGTTCCCCATTACATTATGAGCGTGAACCTGGCGTGCCAACATACGATCGGCTCCGTTTGATTGAGCCTTGATCGCACAGACATTTATCATTTTCAGTACATGCAATACGATCGGCTCCGTTTGATTGAGCCTTGATCCCACAGTTTCATTCATGTTATTTATTGTATGATGTTGGTATGTTAATGTATGCTATCATATGTTATTGTATGTTATAGTTGTGACTGCTATTGCTGCTGTTTGATTATTTACATTTGCTCATTTATGATTATGCACAATTTTTTATTGATAAACTAACAAGGAAATAAATAATAAATGTTTATCTAACAAGGTTCACTCGCCAACTTATGTTGACCCCAAAACCCCCATTTTTACACATGATACAGGTGAACCAGCTGCAGCAAGAAACACTTAGGATTGGACTAGAAGAATAAAATGATTTAGAGTTTGGAATTGTTTTGTTTGGTTTATTTTCTTTGTATTGTATGGACATGTTTGGATATTTGGGAATGTAATTTTGACTTTAATAAATATGAAACATATTAGTAAATATCATGAGCTTTGGTGATAACCCAATTATGTCCCGACTCTTATTCCGCTGCGGGTCGGGATGTGACAGATTGGTATCAGAGCCATGACTATAGGGATATAGGATAGGTTATTAGACCCTTAGAGCCTATACTATAGTTGATTAGAAACTTATAAGATTTTTGTGTGTTACATGCCAAATTTCATGATGTTTATATGTTTTATGTTAAATGTCACATTCAATGTTATGCAAGCATGTTCATAAGTATATATTATCATATAATGCCTATCATGAATCATATTCTCATAACACATCATATCCATGAAAGCACACACCACATCATTTTCATGATTGCTTTTACAATGATTTTTGTGTTTTCAAATCTCATCAAAGTGAGTTCTCATGACGGGCATGTAGTAACTGGAAGGGTACCAGTACCGGTAGTCAGAACGTCCTGTCTAGGCTGGCATTCGTATAAATCCAAAATAAAGGACCAGTTTGCCTACCTGGGGACTAACAATGAGAGTACGAAGTACCTATTAGGCCAAAGCATGCTATACCAAACGTCGTGTGAGCTAACCCCACTTTGAGTTGTCATTGTGTCTACACCTGGACACATTCCGACCATACATCTCGTAAACATATTTTGTGGTTTGTATTCGGGTGATGCGAGTGTTAAATCGCCAATACTAATGTGAATCCTACCAAGCCCATAGTCATGGGGGCCCACATGACTATACAGGTGAAGGTATGGGGGACATTTGAGGCCCAACTTGAGCAAACCCAAGACATCCTATGGATGTAGTTGCATTATTGATATTTATGTTATTTTCATTTTTCTTAAAGACACATGACACCTAAAAAGACTCCATAAACTCACAATCTTCTTATGTATGTTCCTGTAGATGTCGTCCAGACAACAACAAGGGGGTAAAAGATCAGGAAGGTCTCACGAACGCTTGGCCACACAAATCGCGAAACAAATGGCCACGATACTGCCTGACATTGTGGTTCAAGTACAACAAGCTCTCGCCACAAATCCCACTAATCCTCCCCAACAGAATGACCAGAACATCGGCAACCCTCCTACCAGCAAGTGCTCATACAAACATTTCAAGTCTTGTGATCCTCCTAAATTTGAAGGGACCAAAGGTGTCACTGCTCTCCTCCATTGGTTTGAGGAAATGGAAAACACCTTCCTCAACTGCGATTGTCCTGAGGATCGCAAGGTTCGATACGCCACCGGGAGACTATTTGGGGTAGCTCTCACTTGGTGGAATACTGAAAAAGGGAAGAGGGGAATTGATGATGCAATGGCCTTAACTTGGGAGGAGTTAAGGGAAATCATGACTAGGCGTTTCTGTCCTAGGAGTGAAATTAAAAAGTTGGAGGACGAATTTCATTCTTTAAAACAGAAGGAGGGAGATCATACTTCCTACAACAAGAGGTTCTTAGAATTGAACCAAATGGTCCCTAACTTGTTCACCCCAACTTATCGTTTGATCGAGCATTATATTCGAGGACTTCCCTCGAAAATTCAAGATTCAGTTCTCAGCATTTCACCGGTAACACTTGAAGCTGCTATGGAGCTAGCGACTGAACTGACAGAGAATCGAATTCGCAACGGGAAGTTTAAAGAAGAGAAAAAGAAAGCCCCTGTTGAGGGTCAAACTTCAAACCATTCCATCTCCTCCTCTAAGTTTGCTAACAAGAGGAAGCGCAACACCAGAAATTTCGCTGTTACACAAACCAACTCCCCTATTCCTGCTGCACCCATTACCCAAGTTGTCCCTTCACCTGCACCATACAAAAGACCATACTCTGGCCCGTTACCAAAATGCAACCGTTGCCAATATCACCATTCTCCTGATCATCCTTGCCAATATTGCACCGGCTGTGGTCGCGCGGGTCATACTGTTCAAACCTGCCGCATGCCTCAGCGAACGAACCGCCACCAGCCTTCAACCCAAACCCACCAACAAATAATGGGTCAAGCCCAACAACCCCTACTATTACCACCCACCCAACATTTAGCCCAAACATACTACCAACCCAATTATCCTATGGTTCAACCTATGCGGGCTTGCTACAATTGCGGAGACCCAAGCCATTTCAGAAACACGTGTCCAAGGTTGGTAAACATTATTCATGCTCAGGCCCAAGCCAACCCGGTGAATCAAGCGAACCAAGCTCCTCCACCTGCAAGGGGAAGAGCTTTCAATATCAATGCTAATCAGGCTAGAGCTGACGGCAATGTGGTTAACGGTACGTTCCTTATAAATGGTGGATATGCATCCATGTTGTTTGATACTGGTGCGGATAGAAGTTTTGTGTCCTTAGAATTTGAACCTATCCTAAACCAAAATCGTGATAAGCTCATGGAATCCATAACGGTAGAAGTTGCTGACGGAAAACCGGTTTCATTAAACTCTATTATACGCAACTGTACACTCACCTTAAACGACCACGACTTTTCAGTTGACCTTATTCCTATGAGGTTGGGAAGTTTTGATATCATAATTGGTATGGACTGGCTCAGTCAACATCAGGCAGAAGTTGTATGTCGCGAAAAGTTTATACGTATTCCTCTCTCAAACGGTCAGACTCTTCGAATCTTTGGAGAAACCTCGTCGAAAGGGCTCAGCTTAATGTCTTGTCTTCAAGCTCAGAAATATCTTCGCAAGAATTATGTCGCGTTTTTAGCTCATATCATCAAAAAGGGAACCATGGTGAAGAAACTTGAAGACATCCCAGTAGTAAAAGATTTCCCGCAAGTTTTTCCTGACGACATTTCAGGACTTCCTCCAGTTACAGAAGTCGAATTCCGTATTGATCTTATACCTGGTGCTACACCAGTTGCAAAGTCTCCTTATAGGTTAGCCCCCTCTGAAATGCAAGAGCTAGCCAGTCAACTGCAAGAGTTGACTGACAAGGGATTCATACGTCCTAGCTCCTCGCCTTGGGGTGCACCTGTCCTTTTTGTAAAGAAGAAAGATGGATCGTTTCGTATGTGTATCGACTACAGAGAGCTCAACAAATTAACAATCAAGAATCGCTATCCTTTACCTCGCATTGATGATCTTCTTGACCAACTTCAAGGTGCCAGCTACTTTTCCAAAATCGACCTTCGATCTGGTTATCATCAACTTAGAGTACATGAAGAAGACGTCCCAAAGACCGCATTCCGAACTCGTTATGGTCATTATGAATTCATGGTCATGCCATTTGGTTTAACCAACGCTCCAGCAGTCTTCATGGACCTAATGAACAGAGTCTGCAAACCTTATCTTGATCGATTTGTTATAGTCTTCATCGACGACATTCTTATTTATTCAAAGTCTAAGTCTGATCATGAGCGTCATCTTTGACTCATCCTTACACTTCTAGAGAATGAAAAGCTTTACGCCAAATTCTCCAAATGCGAATTCTGGTTAAAAGAGGTCCAATTCCTCGGACATGTAGTCAATGACAAGGGAATACATGTCCACCCCTCAAAGATCAAAGCGGTACAAGAATGGCAAGCGCCACGTACACCAACTGAAGTAAGATCTTTTCTTGGTTTGGCTGGTTATTATCGTCGTTTCATTTCAAACGTCTCCCGCATTGCTGTACCACTCACGGCTTTAACTCATAAGGGAAAACCTTTCATATGGGGACCCAAGCAAGAAGAAGCCTTCCAAACCCTTAAACAAAAACTCTGTGATGCACCAATCCTCACTCTTCCTGAAGGTTGTGATGATTTCGTGGTCTATTGCGACGCGTCAGGGCAAGGATTAGGCTGCGTTTTGATGCAAAGAGGAAAAGTTATAGCTTATGCTTCGAGACAACTCAAGACGCATGAGAAGAACTACACCACCCATGACCTAGAACTTGGAGCCGTTGTGTTCGCTCTTAAGATATGGAGACATTATCTCTATGGTACTAAGTGTGAAATATACACTGACCACAAGAGTCTTCAACATATCTTCAATCAAAAAGAGTTAAACATGAGGCAACGAAGATGGGTTGAACTTCTAAATGACTACGACTGTGAAATTCGGTACCACCCTGGCAAAGCAAATGTGGTGGCTGATGCACTTAGTCGAAAGGGTTATGCGAACTCCATTCGTCTTCTATGTTCGCAAATTATAACTGACATTAAAGATCAAATTCGAGAAGCCCAACATGTTTCAGTAACGGAAGATGATGTACGAAAGGAGATGTCCTGTGGAGCTGAACTTAAAATTGAAACTAAATCTGACGGTATTCTGTACTACCTAGATCGTATCTGGATTCCTAACCACAACAATCTTCGTGAAATTCTTATGAATGAGGCTCACAAAACACGATACTCTATACACCCAGGAGCCGATAAGATGTATCAAGACCTACGATATACCTATTGGTGGCCTGGAATGAAAAAGGATATTGCTGTTTTTGTTTCTAAGTGCCTTACATGTTCCAAGGTGAAAGTTGAACACCAAAGACCCTCAGGACTTCTGGTTCAACCTGAAATACCTGTATGGAAGTGGGAAAATATAACCATGAACTTCATTACCGGTTACCTCGCACTTCTGGTGGGTATGACACTATATGGGTAATAATTGACCGACTTACAAAATCAGCTCACTTTATTCCTATCCGCGAAGATTTCAAGAACGAAAAGCTAGCTCGTATTTATATCAGCGAAATCGTAAGCCGACATGGTGTACCGTTAAGCATTATTTCTGATCGTGATGGTCGTTTCACTTCACGAACATGGCAAGCAGTACAAGCCGCTATGGGTACGCGATTAGATCTCAGTACCGCCTATCATCCTCAAACTGATGGTCAATCTGAACGCACCATTCAAACTCTTGAAGATATGCTTCGAGCATGTGTTATAGACTTCAAGGGAAATTGGGACGCTCATCTACCATTAGTCGAATTTTCGTATAACAACAGCTATCATTCAAGCATCGGCATGGCACCTTTTGAAGCCTTATATGGTCGTAAGTGCCGATCTCCAGTATGTTGGCACGAAATTGGGGAAGCTCAAATCACTGGTCCGGAATTGATTCAAGAAACCACAGACAAGATCCATCAAATTCGAAACAATCTTCTAGCGGCCCAAAGTCGTCAAAAGAGTTATGCAGATAAACGACGGAAGCCTTTAGAGTTTAACATTGGTGATCATGTACTTATAAAAGTATCACCGTGGAAGAGAGTAGTTCGTTTTGGTCAAAAAGGCAAGCTAGCACCACGCTACGTAGGACCTTTCAAGATACTCGAAAGAGTAGGACCTGTAGCATACAAGCTTGATCTACCAGAAGAACTCAACAGGATTCATCCCACATTCCACGTATCAAACTTAAAGAAGTGCCTCGCTGATGAAAACCTTCACATTCCTCTGGAAGATATTCAGATTGATGAATCTATGCATTTTATTGAAAGACCAGTTGAGATCATGGATTTCGGAGAAAAACGTCTACGGCGAAGTCGCATTCCAATTGTTAGGGTACGCTGGAGTCGAAACGGGGACCTGAGTTTACTTGGGAACGTGAAGACTCAATGCGTGAAAAATACCCGCATCTTTTTCCTACTACTTCTATTACTTAAATTTCGGGACGAAATTCCTAAAAGTAGGGGATACTGTAACATTTGTCGAAAACGGGTTTTACCAAACCCGCTCCATTTTGTAATCAAATATCAAGTTATAAATGTTCGTCGCCTATTTATGCTTATTTTAATTTTTAGTGATACATAATTAATAAACAAACTAAACCATAAAAGTTATAATTGATTAAAAAAATATAAATAAAGTGATTAAAAATAAAAAGGGGCTGCCGGGACTCGAACCCGGGTCAGCTGGGTTGTAACTCCAAAGACTTAACACTCACACGCAAAACCACTCCGCCACTTGTTTGTTTTCTGTCAACTCTAGGAAACAAATAAGTCTTATATACAAACCTAGATGAACCGGTTGCGCCAACTGAAAACCGAAATCGGCTATTCAACCGTCTAAAACGTTTGAATAATCGCGAATTCAGGTTTATAACCGATGCACCGACAATTCTAATCAATTCAGACTTGAACTGACTTGAATTCTGATGATGATGAGTTTTATAACCGAAGCTATCCAATAATCCGAATTACTGTAATCAAAGATCTTCTCGCGACTCAGAAACATTCCACAAACCTCCAATTACATTTCCGCACACTTTACAGTCCACCGGAGAAGTTTATTTTTACTCGCCGGAAAATTCTGCAAGTTCACCGGAAAACCGTATTCTTCCTCAAAACGGTAAGTCCTTCAATACCGTCGTAGTCTAACAATTGTTAAGCTATTTCTAACTCTAACCTTTCACTTGAAATCGAATTCGGACGCTGTTATCGGATAATTCCAGTTCGCCGGAAAATTTCTGGAAATCTTTATTTTCGTCTGTGAAACGGTAAGGACCTTCAAACACACTGTTAACGTTTGTTTAGCACTTCAATTCCATGATTAGCTAATCAAAACGATTAATTGATTTGCTCAGTTGAAGTTCATAAAAACAGAGACCGACGCCTTGCCGGAATTCTGTAATAAATCGTTCACCGGTATGTTTATTTCTAAATATCATCTCTGCTATCTCATATTAGTCTGTGCAATGTTTAACAATCGAATTAACAAGATATAATGGTGTAATCTGCAGTCTGTAAAAACCAACGAAGAAGATGAACTGCGCTAACAATATAAGAATAATTAAAATTGGTATTTTGAACGGGTTAGACACACAGTCCAGCGGTGGACTGTGTGCGAACAAAAACACGCATACGTCCCGAGTTCGATTCTTGACACACGCACCTTCGCAGTAATAAAATGCCTTTTTTGTTTAAAACTGAACCGGGTTAACTCCGTTAGTTGTTAAGTATAATAAAATTTGTATATTAACCAAGTTAGACACACAGTCCAGCGGTGGACTGTGTGTAATGTTAAAGCACAGGTCCCGGGTTCGAGACCTGTTAGTGGCACCGGTTCGATGAATTAAAATGTTTTTGAAAATAAAAAGATTTTGGATAAATTGAGTTAATATATAAGTATAATTAAAAACAGAATTATTTCGGGTTAGACACGTAGCTCAGTTGGTAGAGCTGCGTGCACGCGAACGGGAGGTCTCGGGTTCGAGCCTCACCCAGCGCATTTCAGTCACACAATAAACCGGTCAACCAGTCAAAGTCAAAAAGTCAACGGTCAACCCAAAAAGTCAACATATTTTTATATTTTTAATTATTTAATTTAATTTAAAAATCAATTAAAAATACTTAAAAATAATGTTTTTAAAGATAGGAAATAGTCTTAAACTCGTAAAAATACATCTAAAAATTCTATTTAAATCCTTAATAAAATCCACTCATTTACTATATTTTCCGTTATTATTTAGGTTAGTTAATTCTCGTTGTCCCGCTCTTCCAACTCGTGCGCATCTCACCATCTCCAATCAAACGCACCCAATGTGAGTGAATCTTTACAAATTCCCCGTTTTAATCACGTTTTTGGGGTGTATCATGTGTCTTGCTATATATTATATTTAAATCATTGTGCATACAACATATCATGAACAAATGTCTAGTCAGCTTGTTTCAACTGTTTGTGTGGTTATTGTTAGATTCAATTTATTATTTTCAGTACATGCAATTTCATAGGCCGCCGCTCCCCATTACATTATGAGCGTTGAGCATGTTCCCCATTACATTATGAGCGTGAACCTGGCGTGCCAACATACGATCGGCTCCGTTTGATTGAGCCTTGATCGCACAGACATTTATCATTTGCAGTACATGCAATACGATCGGCTCCGTTTGATTGAGCCTTGATCGCACAGTTTCATTCATGTTATTTATTGTATGATGTTGGTATGTTAATGTATGCTATCATATGTTATTGTATGTTATAGTTGTGACTGCTATTGCTGCTGTTTGATTATTTACATTTGCTCATTTATGATTATGCACAATTTTCATTGATAAACTAACAAGGAAATAAATAATAAATGTTTATCTAACAAGGTTCACTCGCCAACTTATGTTGACCCAAAAACCCCCATTTTTACACATGATACAGGTGAACCAGCTGCAGCAAGAAACACTTAGGATTGGACTAGAAGAATAAAATGATTTAGAGTTTGGAATTGTTTGTTTGGTTTATTTTCTTTGTATTGTATGGACATGTTTGGATATTTGGGAATGTAATTTTGACTTTAATAAATATGAAACATATTAGTAAATATCATGAGCTTTGGTGATAACCCAATTATACCCCGACTCTTGTTCTGCTGCGGGTCGGGGTGTGACAGTTACGACTGAAATTGAGGGTTAGACATCGGTTATAACCGATGCCGAAATTAGTTCACGCGCTTCAGTCAAAGGAAACGGTCGTGTTACGCAAAATCTTCGGTTTTTCCGGCGACTACGGATTTGGGCGCGCTGATTACCGATTTTTGAGTTTCGGGTTTACTTAAATGTTATTTGTTTCTGTATTTGTTACAAATGAAATGTATGGCGGAGTGGTGTGGTGTGTGTTTGTGTTCGTGGTTGACCCGGGTTCGAAACCCGACATCTCCATATATTTTTTAATTCACGACTTTTTTGGTATTTAATAATTTTGGTTTAAAATTCATATATATATATATTAATTATGTATTGTTTAAAATTTGTCCGAGCAATAAATATGCAACGAAAAATTATAACTGAGTATTTGATTTATAAACGAAGCGGATTTTGAAAACCCGTTTTTTGACGGATGTTACATCTCCCGCGCGTCGCAACAGAGACATGGGTCTCAAGCGCGTGGTACCTTGGATACCCAGGTGAGCCTGTCTCGTTTTGCATGCCGAGTCTTGATTCGCGTGTCCGGTTCTTTGTTTCGGCTCAATATGGGGCGTTTTTTAGAGTGGTTACATCCTCCCCACCTTGATTTAAATCTCGTCCTCATTACTGGAATAGGTGTGAATACTTCCTTTGTGTTTCTGACTCTAGCTCCCATGTGTATTCTGGTCCTCTCTTTGAATCCCATTTTACTTTGACCAGAACTAATCTCTTGCATTTGAGATTCTTTATCTTTCTATCTTCAATCTGAATGGGTTTTTCTACAAACTTAAGTTCCTCATTTACCTCTATATCTTAAAGAAGTATCACCAATGATTTATCTGCTAAACATTTCTTGAGATTACATACATGAAATACATCATGTATTCTTGTCATTTCCTCTGGTAATTGTAGCTGATAAGCTACTGGCCCTATTCTTTTGGTAATCTGAAAAGGTCCAACATATCTACATATCTTGGGCTTAGCTTTCCTTTCTTACCGAATCCTACAACTCCTTTCCATGGTGAGACTTTTAATAGTACTATATCTCCAACTTGAAATTCCAAGAGTTTACGTTTGTTATCTGCATAACTCTTTTGATGATCTCGGGCTGCTTTCAGTCTTTCCTTGACTTGAATGATTTTGTCAGTTGTTTCTTGCACAATTTCAGGACATGATAGTTGCTTTTCTCCAATTTCCGCCCAACATACGGGTGTTTGACATTTTCGTACGTAGAGTGCTTCAAAGGGTGCAGCATTGATGCTGGTATGATAACTGTTGTTGTAGGAAAACTCTATCAAAGGTATATGTTCGTCCCAATTTCCTCCAAAATCAATTACACATGCTCTAAGCATATCTTCCATTGTTTGGATTGTCCTTTCACTTTGACCGTCTGTTTGAGGATGATATGTTGTACTTAGACTTAGTCTAGTTCCCATTGCTTTTTGAAAACTTGTCCAGAAATGAGAAGTAAAACAGCTATCTCTGTCAGACACAATAGATAAAGGAATTCCATGTAATGAAACTATTTCATTTACATATAACTTGGCTAACTGTTCCATACTGAAAGTTTCATTCATTGGTAAGAAATGAGCAGATTTGGTTAATCTGTCTACAATTACCCAAATTGTATCATTACCTTTGCGTGTCTTGGGTAGTTTGGTAACCAAATCCATCGTTATTAATTCCCGTTTCCAAATTGGCATTTCCAATTGTTGCAATAATCCTGAGGGTTTCTGATGTTCAGCTTTAACCTGTGAACATGTTAGACATTTGGCAACGTAATTTGCTACATCCTTTTTCATTCCTATCCACCAGAAATTCTTTCTTAAATCTTTATACATCTTATCACTTCCAGGATGCATTGTATACTTAGTCTTGTGGGCTTCCTCCAAAATTTGATTTCTTAGGTTTCCTAGGATAGGAATCCAAATGCTCTTCTTATGGAGTCTCCAAATTCCATCTGTTCCTTTCTCTAATTCCTTAATCATTCCTTTTAATCCTTCAGCATCGTCCTTGATTGCGGTTTCCTGCATCTGTTTAACTTGCTCATTTAAATCTATCTGCAGGTTTAGTCTAAGAGAGCGTACTCTTTTCGGTTTCTCATGATACTTTCGACTTAAAGCATCAGCTACTACGTTGGCTCTTCCTGCATGATATCATAATTGCTAAGGATTTCTATCCATCGTCTCTATCTCATGTTTAATTCCTTTTGTCCAAAGACATATCTTAAACTCTTATGATCTGTGAACACCACAAACTTACTACCGTAAAGATAGTGTCTCCAAATCTTAAGGGCAAAAATTATTGCTCCTAACTCTAGATCATGGGTTGTATAATTTTCTTCATGCTTTCTTAAGTTGTCTAGAGGCATAAGCAATTACTTTTTGACGTTGCATCAGCACACATCCATATCCTACCTTAAACGCATCACAATAAACTACGAAGTCTTCAGTTCCTTCTGGCAAAGCAAGTATTGGTGCGTTGGTTAACTTTTGCTTCAAAATCCTGAATGCTTCTTCTTGTTGTGGCCCCCATTCAAACTTAACTGATTTGCAAGTTAGATTGGTTAACGAGATGGCTATTCTAGAAAAATCTTGAATAAAACGTCTATAATATCCTGCCAATCCAAGAAAACTTCTTATTTCCGTAGGTGACTCTGGGACCTTCTATTTGGTAATTGCTTCGATCTTTGTGGGATCCACATGAATTCCTTCGTTGTTTACCAGATATCCAAGGAATTGTACTTCTTGCAACTAGAATTCACATTTGAGAATTTCGTATAAAGTTTTTCCTTTCTCAGCAATGCCAGGAGTATATGCAATGCTCTGTGTGATCTTCCTTACTCTTAGAGTAAATTAGAATAATATCTATAAAGATAATTATGAATTTATCCAGGTATGGTTTACATATCCTGTTCATCATGTCCATAAATACAGCTGTGGCATTGGTTAAAACAAGTGGCATGACTGTAAATTCATAATGGTCATACCTCGTTCTGAAAGTAGTTTTTGGAATGTCCTCTTCCTGTACTTTCAACTGATGATATCCTGAGCATAAGTCGATCTTAGAAAAGAATCGGGCTCCTTGGAGTTGATCGAACAAATCATCAATTCTCGGTAATGGATACCGATTTTTTATTGTCACTTTATTCAACTCTCGGTAATCAATGCACATACGCATTGATCCGTCTTTCTTCTTAGCAAATAACACCGGTGCTCCCCATGGCGATGAACTTGGTTGTATGAAACCTTTCTCTAGTAATTCGTCCAGTTGTTTCTTCAATTCCTGCATCTCCGTCGGTGCTAGGCGATAGGGTGCTTTGGCAATCGGTGTCGTTCCTGGTATTAGGTGAATTCTGAATTCAACCTTTCGATCTGGCGGTAATCCAGGCAATTCTTCTGGGAAAACATCAGAGAATTCAGATATTACGGGAATATCTTTTAATTCTTTTCCTTTAGTGTTAATGATTATGGAAATGATATACACAATTCCTCCTTTCCGTATATAACTAGCAGCTTTCATCACAAAGATGAACTTTGTTGGCTTTGTCGACCATCTCCTTTAATTGTGATCCTTTCGCCTGTTGGTGCATTTACTTCTACATACTTTTGATCACATAATATCCTTGCTTGATTGGCTACCAACCAATCCATTCCTAGCACGATATCGAATCCGGCTAGATCCATTGGAAAAAGGTTAGCAGTAAAGTTATGACTTAAAATTTCTATCTTGGCTCCTTGTAGGATTTCGCTTATTTTGATAGAGGTTCCATTTGCCGTTTCCACTAGGCAGTCTTGGTGAAGTTTAGTTTATGGTTGATTAAGAAAGTTGCAGAAAGAAGTATTTATGAAACTTTGGTTGCACCAGAGTCAAATAATACTTTAGCATAAACGTCGTTAACTAAAAACGTACCGGCAATTACATCCGGGATCATCTTGGCTTCCTCGGCGGTCAGCACGAATGCTCTGGCATTTCTCATAGGTCCTTCTGTCGTCTTTGCTTTGTTGTTTGCCACTAGAGCAGTTTCAGACAGTTTGGTTTAATATGACCAGCTTCTCCATGGTTATAGCATGTTAACCTTAGGTTAGCTTTCTTTCTGCAGTCATCTTCCTTATGCCCTGATATTTTGCATAAGTTTCAGTATATAGAGCATTTTCCTCAATGTTTCCTTTTGCAGTACTTACATGGGGTGAAGAAGAACTTTCTCCTTTCCCGCGATAGGAATTACCATAGCGTAGTTCCTGGGTGATCTTTTGAGCTAGGTTCCTTTTCTGGTTTTCTTCTTGCGTGCGTACCAATTCATCTCTCAAGGTGTTTGCTAGTTCTACTGCTTCTTCTATGGTTTGTGGTCTGGCTGCCTTGACTACATATCTGATCTCACTGATTAATCCCCAGATGTAACGGGAGATTAACACTGGTTCTGGTGAAGCCAGGGTTGGTACAATCCTTGCATATTCAAAGAATGTGGTAGTATATTCTCTGCAATCTACCCCGATCATTCTATGATTTAGGAACTTATTAGCAATCTGCTCCTTTTCATTAGGAGGACAAAATTTCCTTTCAACTATTTCCTTACAGTTGTTCCATTCCATACTGTAAACGTTGTCACTTCCCTTGGACTGAAGAATGGTATTCTACCACTCTAAAGCTGCATTTTTATAAAGATTAGAAGCATACATGACTTTATCTTCATTTGCACATTTACTTATCTTTAAGACTGCTTCTGTCTTTTCTATCCAGCGCAAGGCTGAAATAGCTCCTTTATTGCCTAAGAATTCTATCGGTTTGCATGATAAGAATTCTTTACAAGAACAACCATATGAGATGGGTCTTCTTCTTTTTGGAATTGGAGCTTGGATTAACAAGTCGTGATTTCCATTCACGCTGCGATTTGATTCAAAGGGTACACGTTTATTCTTATTTCTGGAATTATCATTTTCCGCCTTTTTAATAGTATCGATAATATAGGGCATAGCATTTATGATTCCTTGGGCCACTATGTGTTCGATAACACTTTTATTCATTTGATTCTCGTTATTATCGTTATTCTGGATTTCCTGATTTACTTCGTTTGACATCTGAATTGTTAACATTTATTAGGTATTAATATCACAGAATAAATTAAATAATAATCATTCAAATAAAGTGAACCAAAATCGTCGAGCATTGCGACTTTTACTCTTTCCATATATATATGCATCTATTACAAACATAACTAGGATTCAAACATTAGTAACTACGCATCGATATATATATATATATATATATATAGGTGATATATATTATTTATATATTTTGTTTCAAAGTAACAAAGCTACACACACACACACACACACACATATATTAGGCGACTGCTTTCTTAAAACTGCATCTCCCGCTCGTCATATTTCCAGACGAGCTTCTTCCCGATTTGGCGAATTTGGTTTCCTTCCTCAACCAACTCTTCACCATACTGGCGGAGTTCCTCCACATGACTCATCGGTATGGCATGAAAGACTATCGGCGGGCGAGACTTGGTTGTTTTGGTACACTCGTTATTTAGAGTTTTTTATTTATTTATTAAATTCTAGTTGAAAACAGAAAATATATTAAAAATTATTAGAAAATATATACTTATTTAATGCCATTTGTTTCACTTGTTCCAAAATTTATTTTGAATCTAAGGAAAATATCTACAGTCAAATATCATCTACACACATAGTGATTATGTCCATCTCTTTCACAGTTTCACACACACACATCTCCTCCAACCTCTTGATTGTTACAACCATCAAACACAAAACTGTCACAACCCCCGAACCCTACCCCGGGAGCGGGAGCCGCGAGAACAGCAGACAGGTGGTACCGGTGTTTATTAATTTGGCGGCGGAATTAAAACATTAGGATCGTAGTTAGGAAATGAATTTCACAGTTTCAAAACACCAAACTTTTATATTAAACAAATGGGATGAAAACCCATGTTTTACTCATAACATCTTTATAGGGATAAACCTTAGTTGCTGAAAATATAAACTTTTATTTAGGTAACTTTATAGCCACTTTCTTTAAGCATTCAGTGCTCCAAAGCTGGCTTCTTATAGCTTCACATTAAGTTACCTGAAACGCGTTTTAAAAATATTTTATTAGCTAGAAATACTAGCGAGTTCATTCCATTTTATAAGATGACACATGATTATACTTTACAGTACTAAGAGCGATTACAATGTTTATATCTACCCAATTACTCATTCAGTATTTGTCACTCGACTGGATCTGTGACTATGGTCATACCACTCATTGGCTAACCCGTAATGGTGACGCTTGTCAAGTAATGTATACAAAACCCCAAATACCGGTAATATTCGTAGAATACAAAGACTTTATCACTGTAAGTATAGCTGAAAAAAACATATGAGGTTTTGTAAAAGCAGTTGAGAAAAAGAGAATGACACACATTAAGAACTTAGGTATTTCTACAGACTTCCTGTTGACAATTCTTGATCACTTTCTTGGGTTTCTATTAAAACATCCAACGCATGGGTGTTAGTAAAGTAACCCAAATCACTTTAGCCATACAACATGAGACAGAACCCCAACGAACTTAGTCGGCCAGAGCCTTGACGTGCGTTGGTGGGTCCTAAATCAATCGGATAGGGTAACGAATTAGTGATCGGGGGTTAAAATACTTACAGCAGGCAGCGTTTCGCAGGTTTAGGGGTTTATGGGGTGTTGTTTAGAGAAACATAGATTTGAGAGAGTTCTGATCGAAGAATTTCGATCGAACAGGGGCAAATTTTCCAGTCTCAGGCCTGGCCTTTTATACCCGAAATTGGTTTCTCCCGCGCGTCGCGCGGGATTCCGGGTTCCCACTCGCGTGGCGCCTGAGACACCTAGCTAGGGCTAGGTCAGTCTCGTAACGAGTTAGGGTTGCCACTTGTCGCGAAACGGTGACACGTCACCTAGGCTTCTCCCGCGTGCCGCAACAGAGACATGGTCTCTGGCGCGTGGCGCCTTGGATACCCAGGTGAGCCTGTCTCGTTTTGGGTGCTGAGTCTCGATTCGCGTGTCCGGTTCTTCGTTTCGGATCGGTCTGGGGCGTTTTGGAGAGTTTTTACAAAAACCACCACCAAAAAGCCTCCCCCACCACAAAAAGAACGGCTACAACCCTGACTGATACTCTCTGCTTACAGCAGCCGGCAAAGGCTTGAACTGGCGGAAACCACCGGTAATAGCAATATAGCATAACCACCAGTGGTATGTCCAAAGCGACACCACCACGGCGGGCTGGTTGTTTCACTCAACTCATGTGTTTAGTTTCATCGTCGTAGCTCCGTTGTGGTTCAGTCGCATCTCCGCCGATGCGGCGGCCTCCAACCCCATTCTCTACAACCTATCTCTCCCTTTCTCATTTTTTCTTTCAGGACAGTGGTCATTTCACTCAACTCATGTGCTTCTTCTTTTGTACCGGAATTTAAATAAAAGAAAAAGATTTAAATGCAGGGGCGACAACCACTAATCCAGCGCCAATCCTAGACCAGCAACGGGTTTCTGACAACCAGATCTAACGGTGGTGATGGAGGACACTGTGTTGTCCTGTTTCTGGTGACCTAAGGATGAGAGACGGCTCAAATGACTTGTACCTTATGGTTGGCTATCTGTACGGTGGTAACGACCGGCAGATGTAGGTTACAAGAACCTGGAAACTGGCACTGTAGTTAACAACCTACGTAAATTGTTATATAGAGTAATAAGTCAAATATGTTGTATTAATGGGCCTTAAGAGGTCTTCTTATGTTTTGATGGGTTTATTTAGGTATGACTTAGTCACTGTAGGTTATAGCAAGTAATATTAGGTGTTAATGACTTATCAATGATGATAAGTTCACTAAGTCACTCATGTTGGCCTTTATGAATCTTATTATGTACAAATGAGTGATATTAGACTATCTCATTGTAAGTTATAACAAATCATATTAGGTTTCAATAACTTATCTATAACATCCCAAGTAAACCATGCTAATGTATTGTCCGTTTTTTGCTCGATGGGTTGACCACATAAAACTGTAACGGTTGTTTCCCGACATGTGTTTTAACACATGTCATGGTTATTTTTTTGGGTAACACAACGTGCTCCACAATATGCAAATGATCCCCAATCATGTAAACATATGTAATCGCATCCAAAAGACATTCTATCACATTGCATAAAACAACAAAATATTTTTGTCCACCCCCACCATACTTCATCTTTCAGATCACCGAAAAAATATTGTCAACCACTATACAACACAAAAAATCTGAAATTTAGTGTGTGTTTTGACAACCCAAAAAAAACATACCCAACTCTACTTTAAACCAGCAATAACTACTTGTTGAATACAGCTCCCTCCATCTTCACCTTCGACAGATTTGAAGGCGACAACACGATATGTGCTAAACATCTTCCTCAGTTTCTGCCTGTAACAAAACACGCTAACCACTTACATACATTTAAGTATGTTACCATAACCCAAGACTTTGAATTCACGTATCTTTTTCCAAAATCTACCTTCGCCCCTGTCAGTGTTGGATTTCGAAGACGCAACAAACATCGACATCTTGTCTGCATCGAAATTGTATACGAATATGTTACATATGTAACTAGAAGCCTTTTTTTATTTATTCACCTTTACACTTTATTACTAATTTTCAATTTCGTCATTTTTTTCTATTTTTTACGTTTCGCTCTATTTTGTTAAAACGCCACGACGGGTGTGCGTTGCGTGGTTCAACGTTTTTACGTCTACTTTCGTTCGGTTTAACAGTCGCGCCGCAAAGCGCAAGACCTAAATACTCGACCAACTCAATATGTGGTTAAATATTATTTTTTTTATATTTATATGTGTCATGGTTGTAAAATGAGGTCTCCAAGGCCGAGTACTCCCCGAATAGTCTTTACAAGGTAGGCTGCCGAGGCGACTTTCTTCAACTCCGCTTAATTACTCGAAATCAATCAAACACGGTCAACCCCGACCAAAATCGGATCTAGTAGGTCAACTCGGGCCGAGTTTGACTTAAAAAACATAATTTTTATATCTATCATAATAAAGAATTAAAGAATGAATATCATTTTCACATATTTTGTTATAATAATTAGTAAATTTGTGTTTTGTGACGTATATTTAATTTTCGAAAACTAATTTCTTTATAATTTAACATGTCTGAGTACTCCCCGGGTACTCTCAACTCCCCGGTCGACCGACTAGGAAGCGTGTAGCGACTTTTGCAACCATGATATGTAATACACTCCAAGTTAAACCCGAAAAATCCGTTTTTATTGTTTTGGTCGAGTTTTGAACAATTCGGTCTACCGTGTTGAGTGGTTGGGGAAAAACTTGGTGTTCCTTGTGACCCAGGTTCGACTCCCACTCTCCCCATTATTTTCTATGGCATCTAGGTGAAGAACGAATAGGGTGGCGCCGGTTCGTCTTGGATGGAAGGCGAGGTTTTACCGATTATTCCACTGCTGTGCCTTCGGGCGGGTGGAGGTCGGATTTCCGCGCATATGGGAGATCAAGGGGCTGGCGGAGGTTGAGTAGTCGACCTTGACCACAGCTCCCGGTTGGTTGGCACGTCGTTCCTTGCCGTTAAAAAAAAGTTAAAGAGCTACACCAACGAAACGCAGTACCTTTTTTTCTAATCAGCTTAGTTTACAGGATTATATGGTCTATTTATATTAATATTTACTGTAAGCATCAATGTATAAATTGCAATGATTCAACAAGTTTGTATTAATGAACTTGCGAAACAATTGAGTTAACCTTATTTTAAATCTCGTTTCATAATTTACATTCTTTAAAGATAAGATTTCATTAGCATAATTGAGCATTATTTGCATGCATTCTCTACAACAATATGGAAAATACTCAAATTGATTATATTAATACTGATGAGTGGAACATATAATAATGTCATGATAAGATAAGGTACTAAATTTCAACCTAGCTTGTATCTTTCCTTCATTTAATTAGTACCAACTTGACAAGGATATATAAATAAAACATTTCAATATAAAACTATAACTGTTTGATTCAATGATGATGTAGAAATTTGCACTGAACAAATAGTGGTGTCAAAAGGATACATCATCTAAGAATGAGTGGATATTAAAGAAAAATTATATATTTTATTTAACTGATATGCCATGATTTTAGCTCTAAGTTTTTCTTATTCCTTTTTGTAAATGGTAAATTACACTTTTGGTCCTTTACGTTTTAGCAGGTTGCAATGCATAGCCTTTAACTTCAATAATTACAGTCAAATCATTTATTTGAAAAACTTATTACACATTTCATCCTTTATCACTAACCATGTTAAAAATAAACGTTAACTAAAATCACATGAACCCCATTTATGTCTTTTTCACACCTTCTTTCTCCCCCTTATGAAACCTCTTTCACAACTCTGTTTTTATCTCAGCTCTCTCGTTCCATCTCTCCTTAACAAAACCCCACAACCACCACCACCAAATCGGATACAGAGTAAGATCCTCAGAGATGCAGGTAACCAAATCGGAAGTACAAACTGAGATATAGAGAGAGGGGGAGTATGTATAAGTTGACAAGTGTTCTTAGGTTACCCCGTATGAAACCCATTTCCCTCTTTCGCAGAAACCCAAATTGGAGCTCTAAGATCGACGAAATGTTGCGAGTCGGCCGGGAGGAGATGATCTTCATGGTGGTCGTCTACTCCGGCTTCATCCGCCATCATCTCTCGCAATGATTCCAGATGTATAGAGAGTGGGGTGTCAGCTCTCTCTCTCTCTCTCTCTCTCTCTCACAGCTCTGATATAGAAAGAGGTGTATGTATAAGTTGAGATGCAGGAAGTACAAGTACGTCACCAAATCTGCCACCACCAAATTTTCAGTTAAGTGTGTTTATTAGTCTCAATGATTTGTTTGCTTGAAGGCTAGAAGGTGTATGGTTTCAAATGTGGAAGATGACTGAAGTTTTGAGGGTTAATGAAGACTTAGATGTAAAACCATTCAGCTGATGGGTTAGATTTGATGGTTTCAATTTGGGTGGTTCTAGTGATCTAAAAGGGAATTGGTGGTGATGGTTAGCGGCAGATGATGGTGATTGGCGGCTGGGTGCTGATTGTAACCAACAGGGCGTTGGTGGTGGTTGTTTTAATTTAGAGACATTAAAATAAAAGTGTGAAATGACTTGAATACCCTTAAGTGAATAGACTTAATTTAAACTTTTAACTGTTGGTAAACGATTGGTTAGTGGTAAAAGACGAAAGTTGTACTGGGTTTTTCAAATAAATGATTATGACTGTAATTATTGAAGTTAAAGGTTATCCATTACAACCTGCTACAAACATAAAGGACGAAAAGTGTATTTTACCCTTTTATAAATAAACAAGGTGATATCAACAATGTGTTTAGTTTGAGAAATTTATAATATAATGAGTAATAACGAAAAAAAATAAAAAGCTACAAACAACCAATAAATTAAAGGAATTACATATTTCTATATTATTGTAATTTTGTGCAATACATAACTAGAGCAATTGGAAATGGTACGTGTATAGAAAGACTATATAGATGCATGTCGGCCACTCTTGCATTGTAGTACATTTGAGAGGCTTGAAAACCCTATTTGTTTATTTATCAATGGTTGAGGTAAACTGATGCCACCAAGTTATTTCTAGAGCCAAATAGAGCTCCAATTTATTTATTTTTCAAACATTTGATTATGATGCTATATAGAGCATTTCGATAAAGTTCCAAGTTATTCTTGATTGGTATGATTTTATAAATGAAAGCTTATGCAATTTATTGACAGGTTAGACATTTGATATAACTTGTCGAAAGTGGCGTTGATGATTAGCTAAGATATACCGTGTTTCATTCTTATTCACGAACGTGTGTGGAAATTCCTTATGCGGTATGACACGATAAGAGGAATTGAATATCCGTGGGCAGTTGTTTTGATGTCTAAAGTTCATATATTGTGTCAGAAACTTATACATATGAAATCATAATGGATACAGAATGTTCAAGTTGTGTGTTCAGATCAATAAAATTTCACAAAAATCTTTCTTTAGGTATCACAACGAGAAGGGAAATTGTAGCAAAGTGACACCCTACGTCTTTATGACATTCCACCTAGACTAAGCATGTTTTAAAACTAAATAAGTTCATTTAAGTTAAATTTATCAACTTAAGCCCATGTATCAACTAATTAAACCGAATGCATGTTAGTTAAACCTACGGGCGCTAGAAGAACCCTGTGTGAATGGAAAACAGGGGCCCATATAGTAAAATGATTAAAAAACATTATAAGACGATACATGTGATAACAATAAACAAAAAAACATTATAAGACGATACATGTAAAAACATATAACGTCTTTGTTAAGCGGCTGGTCCTCCAACTAGTCAAGCTGGTCGATCTTGTTTTGGACCTTATCTATCCTTTGCCAGTCGGTATCTTTTTGGACCCCAAACCTTCCTTTTCCTTCCAAAAACACCGCAGGCTGGTTTTTGTTCAGCCTTTACGATTCTACCCTGTTGGCCCCACGTAGATGAACCTAAGAACGACGTGGGGCAGCTTTAAGGTGTCGTTTCGCGGGCACGCATTGAACTTCGTAGACGGACTTAGAGAAAACACGATAGAAAGGTTTAATGCCTCCAAATGTGACAATCCAAAAATGTAACATGATATAAGAAAACAATAAATCATTACGTACATTTAAACATAGGCTACCTATTATACAAAATGAAAAAAATAAATATAGAAACATCAAATATGGTGAAACAAAGAATCGAGACCACTTCGACACATGCATAACACAACAGTTTCAAGTTGTATGCATAAACAACCATATTAAAGTGTCCCAAGAAGCCAAAATGTTGAGAATCGACACAGCTATCACACATTACACAATCACATCTCCAGGTCAGATGCCCCGCCAAGACACGTATTATCTCAAGCGGATAAATACGCCATGGTTGCATACTTCACAACAACAATGTGAAAGATAAATAAAGCACATGACCATGGTCAACAATGCACCAAATATGCATAAACAGTCATGACCCTCAACAAAACACTTAAATAACGAAACTCATAGGTGTACGATGGCGGCAGCATATAATACCAAGCCAAATCCTCATCAAAGCTTTGACTCTCGAAAGAAGGTTGTTTTTAACCAGTTAATTGAATCGAGTTGTACATCAGCCAACAACAACAAGATATGACCAACAAAGAGCATGCAAATAATATTGCACACCCAAATGGCCAAAAGAAACATCAAGACAGCCATAAAACAGAGCTCATAAGCAATAGACGGTTGCACTATAGGTTACCAAGCCAAGTCTAAAGCAACATCAAAGCTAATAGGCTCGGATGAGCCATAAGTCATCTTCATTGACCCAACAAACAAACGTCACAAAGACTCACAAACGTTGTAAAAAAAACAAAACATCTCTGATGAACATTATCTTACACCTACACATGCCCTTAAAAACAAACAACCACAAACAAAAGAATGTTTAAACAATAGATGGCTGCAGTTTAGGTTTTCTAAGCCAAGCCTAAAGGCACATTATAGACTATTTTAAACCACTCAGACTAAGCAACTTGCACATCGACAAACAACAGCAGAACCCAAATGCCCATAATCAACATCAAAATAGCCATAAAACAAAGCTCATAAGCAATAGATGGTTGCAACATAGGTTACCAATCCAAGCCCAAAGCAACACCATAGCAAATGGTCTCCGATGAGCCATAGGCCATCTTCATCGACCCAACAACCAAACTCACAAAGACAAACAACAACTGTAAAACCACAAAGGATCTCAGGTGATTCGATGAACATTATCGTTACACCATCACAGACCCTTAAGAAACTCAAAAAGGTCTCCTTCAAAAACAACTATAAACCAAAATTAAGGTTAAACAAAACACCAGATGTTCAATAGTGAGACCCTGATTCACAAAAAAACACACACACACACATGCACTAACAATTCTTTCACAGAGACACAAAACCCAAACCAGAAAATTGAAAATCAAATGACGAACCATAAGTCTGGCCAGCGCCGTCGGAGGTCGTCAAAGGCTATGGGAGTTCGTTGGTCGCAGAGAGAGAGAGAGAAGGAGGGGAAACTTCAAAGTAAAGTCAAAACCCACTGAAACAACGACTTAGATACTCGCTAAAGAAAACAACTTACAAAGGCAATGGTGTAACATTCGTGTAAAATGGGTGTCAAGAACCCGCTCCTTTTGAAATTCAAAGTAATTCTTTAATGTTTCATTATGCAATCATTAGTATTAAATAATTTATTTTATAACTAATACTTACAAATAAAATAATATTTATAAAGGATAATAAGTGAATCATTAATAACAATAATAATAATAATAAAAATAGTGACCGGGAATCGAACCCGGGTCACTCATCAAGAACACACACCGAAACACCACTGCACTGCACACACTATATGTTTTAAAACTCAACCCAAATAAATTATATACTCAGACCAACCAAATACGTTACTGAGCAACTACCCAAACCCCCAACACCCAATTAAAGGAAGATGACAGTTCTGTTTGATCTGAATTTGAGCAAAGTCTGGTACGCAAAAGCATAACTGAAAACGAATTTAGTCATGGAGAAACCGTCGGAAATCTTTGGGAAATTAAAACCGCATAATTTAAGGTGAAACTGAATTACTACAATTGAACCTGTTGCACTATAAATATCAGCATATCCTTACCTCTATTGCACTCACAATATCTCAATCCTTCCACTTTTAATTCTCTGTTAAAACCGTCCTCTGTTCGTCGGAAAATTTTCCGCACTCGCCGGAGTTGATCACCGGAAATCAGAATCCTGCCTTCCAATTGGTATGAGTCCCTAAAACTTCCATATATGTCATGTTTAATTCATTTAGAATACCATCAGTAAATCAGAACGGCTAAAGTGTATAAACTGTCGAGTTCTGTTCCGATGTTGAAATCAATGAAGAAGATGAGTTCAGTCAGTGTTTAATATAAATAAAAAAATCAGATTACAACCGGGTTAGACACACAGTCCAGTGGTGGACTGTGTGCACACTTATCATGCATGTCCCGAGTTTCGAGCCCAGTAGGATACCAGTTTTCTGGAATAAAATGTTTCTTTTTAAAAGCCTAGCCAGATCAGTTTCTAGAAAGTATATGAATATAAAGTAATTTCAGTTTATGATGGGTTAGACACCCAGCCCAGTTGGTTGGGTTGGGTGCAAAGTGTCAGTGTGATCGCGGGTTCGAAACTTGTACTCCCCACCGGTTCGATAATTAAAATTCTTTTTAATTTAAATCATTTCTGATATAATCTAACAAGTGTATAAGTATAATAAAAATCAAGAAACTAACGGGTTAGACACGTAGCTCAGTTGGAAGAGCTGCGTGCACGTGAACGGAAGGTCTCGGGTTCGAATCTCATCACACTCAACCAAAATCGCTTAAGAACCGGTCAGGTCCTGTCAGATCTGACAATATATTTTTTAATATATAATTTTATTTTATTTTACTTATTTTTATTACTTATAAATACTACTTTAGTTAATATTTAAATAAAAATGTTTAAAAATACAAATATGAAGGCCCTAAAAACTCAATAAAAACCACAAAATCTAACAAAAGTATTAAATCAAAATATTTATTTGGTTATATTTATCGAATTATCGTATTATTATTTTAGGTTAGTATTCGTTCGTCGATCAAATCCTCAACTCGTGCGCACTTACCATTACCAAGAATACGCACCCACTGTGAGTGAATTCTTACAAATTCCTCTTTTTATTCATGTTTTGGGGTGTATCATGTGTCATTTATTTATATCTTTTATTCAAACACTTGTGCTATTACCATTATATGATCTAAACGTGTGATGTAAACGTTGTTTGTTGTGATGTGTGTTTATATTTTGTCAAGTTGCGTGCAAATCATTCATTAGGCCCATCAGTTCCTCGTTGGAGACGAGTTGAGCATCGCGTGCCTCATTAGATCGGCTCCGTTTGATTGAGCATTGATCTCATTGTTCATCATTTGGTGTGCATTAATTGATATTATGTGTTTTGTGATTAAATTTACATATACGTATACTCATATGTGGTTATGCACCTTTTTATAACCAATATAACAAATTGGTTCAAATGTTTTCATAAGATTCACTCGCCAACTTTTGTTGACCCAAAACCCTATTTTTAACATGATACAGGTGGACAGGTTGAAGCAAGGAACACATAGAAAATTGTCTTAGAAGAAAAATAAAGAAGTCATGAAAAATGTATTTGAACATGTTGTGCTTGTATGATATTGTAATTTCTTCTTTAAAAAGAAATAATAAATATGAAACTTTATAGTAAATGTCATGAGCTTTGATGAAAACCCAATCATGCCCCGACTACCATTTCCGCTGCGGGTCAGGGTGTGACAAATGGTACAAACCAATGTTGCAAACTAAAAGCCCTAATGTGTGAGGTGCAACCAGTAGAAACACAAACACGATGTATGTTACAAATTAATAGTATTTAAATGTTTGAAATATTGTGGTAATGGTGTGATATATTTATAAATGATGTGAAAATTAAAACGATTTGTCAAAATTGGCTTGTTTAATTTTTTTTCAATCATTTGAAAATTGGGGTTTCCATGTTGTATACAAAGATAAGCTTTATGTATTATGTGATCAGAAAGCATAGGATCATTCAATACAACGGTATAAACACGATACCAAATTAAACCCATAGAAATACCCTTTTATGAAAGAAAAAAGACAAAATAGAATCGTGGGTTGCAAACAATTATTCGATTGATGACGAAAAAAAAGAATTCTTGATTGAGTTCTCCACCATAACGATAGAAAAAAGGTTTGATCAAATTTTATTATGAGGATCACTAAAACAGTTAAATTCCAAGAGGTTTTGTGAAGCGTTTCTTTAAAAGTTAACTTTCATTTGTCCATATTTTAAGAATAGTATATCTCTGACAAACTTGCCAATAGACATCAAATATTATTTGTGTGGAAATGAAAATTTAAAGATTTATGAAAAACGAACATCTTTTTATTTATTAAATAGTATTGTTTTATTAATTATTTATTAAATTAAGATTATTAGTAGTATTAATAAGTGTAATTATATTATTGTGTTACCCTTAGTTTTCTTTTATTGTGTAGCCCATAAAAGGCCTATGAAGATTTATGAATGATATTATGAATTGAATCAGAAATTATCGTTTTAAATAGTCTCGTCCCGTTTCATATTTCTTGGGGGACTGGTCATCTTAAATCAGCTTTCTATCACTCTCTTGAGCACTCCTCAACAAATAGTCAAAAAAATGTCTTTATGTATCCCATCAAGAACGAATTTGGTTTTCCCACTCATAGTTAGGGGTGTTTAGAATTTGATTCGGATTCAAAAAATTCAAAATTCGACTTAATTTGATTCGATTATCAAAAATTCGAATTCGATTCAAGTACATCGAATACGAATTAATAATTTTAAAAAGTCAATTCGATTTGAAATTCAAATTAAAATTATACATATTTATTTATTTTAATTTTTAGAATACCGTATAACTTTAATTTATGCTATAGTATAAATTAATCTATAAATTTATTTTAAATCTTAAAATAGCCCATTATCAAGCTCATAACTCAAACATAACCTAGCATCAAAACAAATTTATCCGAATTTATTCAAATTCGATTCGAATTCGAAATTTTAATTGAATAGGAATCGAATTTAAATTGGGATTTTAATTCGAATCAAATTGGTCAGTTTAATCAAAATTGAATTAGAATTCAACCAAAAATAAAAATTATTAGAAATTTAAATAACTCGAAAATTCATCATAATGAACACCTCCATGGTATAACTACAAAAATATCGTAAAGATTTATGTTGTAGTTTGGTTCAGTGCCTCTTGGGCTTTGATGTTCAAGCTTTGATTTAGTCTACTTTTTGTGTTCACTGGGCCAGTTTTTGCTGATTTATAAATCTTCTCAAGAAAATACATAAAACTTTTCATTGATGCTCAAGCTTTGATTAGGCCCGCTTATTTGTGTCCGTTGGGCCGGTTTCTGCTTATTAATAAATCTCTTTTCTCAAGAAAATACAAAAACTTTTCATACTATAAAAATTCTATTGTTTAAAATTTTATTTTTTGTGAATTAGTTACAAATTAAATATTTATTAGCAGTGGAATCTCCATAAGCAGAACCAAGCGGGCTTGTCAAGGATAAGGCACCTTTGATGAGTTTTTTAATAAAAAATTGTAAAATAAAAATAAAAATAAAAAAACTTATTAAGTAAAATACGTGTTAGGATGATTAATACTTTACTTAGTTTTTTATTAATTTTTTTAATAGGTTGAACTCTCATCACATGAAAAGAAAAAAAAACTTATCTAACACCTTAATATTACTAAGCTAAAGGCCCTTTGATATTATTACTTTTGATCATGTGTTTTTAACTTTTCTAATTTTAATTGTTTTATTATTACTATTATAATAATTAACTTTAAACTCAATTTTTATTATAACTTTTATTATATGAAGTCGAATAACCCAACCTAAAATTGAATAATTGAAATACATAGCGTCTCAGTTAATAGATCTTGTTGCGATGCGTCTTTTGATTAAATGAAGCGCCGATCAAGGATAAATTTGTTAGAATATGAAAACCCCGTAGTTTACGGTTCCCTATCCCTCGAACTCCTGTTGTTGATCTTTATTTGCTTTAAGAATCTATGGGGTGTAACGGCTGGACTGAAATCAGGTGTTGAGCCAACGAGAAGGAAACCAAAGCCGGAGATGGAAGCACCGGTAACAAGGTTGGCAATTAAAGGGGTAGGGTTACGAGAATGGTGAGGAGAAGAACTGAAGATGTAGGTCGTTACTTTTGGGTTTTAGTTTTTTGTTTTTACTTTCATTTAAAGACTAACCCACATGGACGGAAATGGTAGCTTACTCTTTTTTCAAAATAGTAATAGCATTATGGCCCTTGTTTAACAGCACCCATGACCAAGTACAGAAAACCAGCCTTCATACTCGATTGCCATGCTCTATGGTGAGAGCGGTGTTACCCCTACTTGATTTACTCCAAGTTATCCGAATGGGTGGCCGAATAAGACACGCCCTCCACCCTAATACCCCCCCCCCCCCCTTAAGGAGTTTTTAGCTATTATGTACTGAGATTAACACCTTATAAAATTAGTTTTCTTTTATGGGCAACGCACCATAGCAAGAAGCTACTGATCCGATTACGCATACAAAAGAAACGAAACATAAATAAAATTGACATCGCCTATCCTATTACATTTTAATGTTGAAACTTCACCGTTCGCTTCAAGAAATCTTAATCGATTTTACATGTATATAAACACCAACCCCGTGTACAGCTTTATTTCGTAGGCATGAATGGCGTACAAAAGTTGTTGACGGTTTGGTAAAGAAATAGAAAGGGTGATTGTAAAAATGTATGTACTTCACGAACATGAATAATAAATAGATTCATTTAATAAATGTTGTGTGGCCACACGAAACACATAATTCAACGTGTTTGAAGTTTTTGGAACACGTACTATTTTGTCAAACCAGTCGCTTCTCCCAACTACTTTGACTCCAAGGTTGTGTTGATTTTGGAGATTTTAGAATAATTATATATAGTAACAAACTAAAGGATAATATATAAAAAAATTCTGACTTACGGCTTTTTAGCAATTTTTGAATGGTTAAGTGTGAAACCAGTAACAGGTCTGAACCATTAAGTGTTGAACCAGTAAGATGTCTGAACAATTAAGAGCCAGTATAATGTTAAACCGTTCAGAGGCAAGTGTCTGGCCAATTCAAATTAGAGGTCTTAATCATTCAGACTCAATATAATGCTTAACCATTCAGAGACAAATGTTTGAACCATTCAGATTTTTACTTGCGAAACAAACAATGTGAATCATTAAGTGCGGAACCAGTAAAAGGTCTGAAATATTCAGAGCCTCTTAACTATATAGAACAGGCGAGAAATGACGATATCAACAAGAACGTGTAGAAAATTTTAAAGAAGATCAAAGCAACTTCGTTTGTTTGGATAGAAAAAGAGAGCAAAACTTCAGAAATAATGGTAGCATCTTTCTAATGTGTTAATTTTAAAAATATTGACTTTGTCGTTCAAACAAAATATTATGATGTGGTTTATTCATAATAAAGTATTGTATCATGTTATAAAAAAGAAAACTATCCTTGTAATTAATTCTGTGATGTGTTATTCTAAATTATATTTTTACTTTTTATAACAATTCAAGAGAGATTTTATCAATGAATATACTAAGAGAGAAAACCTAGCATTGTATAAACAGATAATTAACAGTGATTTATATCGATATGACATCCACTACCTAAACACATAATTAATAGTGATTTATATGGATATGACATCCACTACCGAATCTTCCACCAAAAACAAATTCTTCAATAAACTTTTCTGCAAAATTACAAGGTGAAAAACTGAACATCACCACAAGTTATTTCTAATATGTTATGTGGTGTTTAATTGTTTCTGATCTTTTAGTGGTTCAGCATTTAATGATTCGGATTTTTTTTAGCGAGCAGATATCTGAATGGTTGAGCCATTTGCCTTTAAATGATAAAGCATTATACTGAGTCTGAATGGTGAAGACCTCTAATATGTATTGGTCAGACATTTGTCTCTGAGCGATTAAACATTATACTGGTTTTTAATGATTCAGACATCTTACTTGTTCAACACTTACCCATTCAAAGTTATCAAACAGCCTTTATAGTATGGAACGGGTGACCATTAGTTTCTCTCAGAATTCATCAAAGGCCAAACAATGGCATCGACTTTCCTTGACAATAAGTTCAAGTTTTACATATACATCTCATGTTTGGATTCCAAAGAAAATTGCTTGCAAAAAGTTTGACTATAAAAAAAGGTGAATAGTGATTGTGAATGATTTATCTCAAAAGTGTAATTTAAAGCCTTTTAACAGTAAGGTTGTTTATTATCTCAGCTCATCAGCCAATCTTTTAAAACTTAAGTTTTAAAATTTGAAACAAAAGTTCTTATTGAAGAATATTTATTTCATATTTTTTACCTGCTTTTTTAAATCTTAGATTTGTGAACAATATATTTTTTAATTAAATAATTTCTTATTCACTCCAACTTGTTAAAACATAAAAGCTTACATATTTATAACTTACTGAGGTTGACTTAAATTTTCCGTCTTGTTCCTCTTAGAAATTGTCATATGGTCGGATGGTTGAATCGTGGTACATACCATGGTTCTGCTATTTCTCATTAATCCTGTTTTTTTATGTTGTGTTCCATGTGTATTTAATACAGTGGCGGACCATAAATTATTTGTTGAGGGTGCGGATAAGTGATTCAAGCATATTTACCTAAAAAACACACTATTTTTTTCTCAAGGGGTGCGTCCGCCCACCCAGGGCTTCTCTTAGGTCCACCCCTGTTCGATACACAGCACGACAAAGGGCATAGACCGCGATTCTTGTTTTGCATAACTTTTGAATTTTGGTCAATTCTTTTGTTGGAATAACTCATGATCTCCTATATATATATATAGCACTATTCTTTAAGTTCATGGAGTGTTTAAAGTGACTTTGTCGTTTACTATATATATATAGCAACCTATTCTTTTAAGTTCATGGAGTGTTTTTAGAAGTGACCTCGTTTAGTCGTTTACTTAAACCATTTTTTTACCATAAACTTGGATGTGAAATTTAACCAACAGTTTTTGAGTTTTTAGTCAATATTTTACATAATAAATTAATAATTTTTTTCAACATGATATTAAGGAAATCTCAGTTTATTAAAATAGTAGTATTTCTCTAATTCTAGATTGATTATTTTGATATTGCCATTTGATCTTACAGAAAAGTTGGGTAGACTTCTTTATTATAATATCTTTATACATTTTTGTGAACTAATTATGTTGTTTGCCCATAGCATTATAGCCTAGCGCATTTTATGGGAAAGAGATAAAACTTAGGAATTATAAGGTTCTGTGTTCGATTATTACAACAGGATTTTTCCCAGATTGGGTTTCTCCTAATTGGTGTATAGGTATTATAGCCTGATAGAGATCGATGTGATCGAGTGGTTCCGTTGGTGACACGATAATACTACAGTGGTCCTCAGTGATCCAAATTTACCGCTAAAAAAAGTTGCACGTTTTCTTCCACGAATATTTCTTTAACAAAATATATTGTTTCGTGCTTTTACAATACACAAATTCATATTATATTGTTTAGTGCTTTTACAATACACAAATTCATATTGTGATTTTTTTTTTAATATCACATTATTTATATTTTGTTACCACAGCAAACTAACAAACTTTCCTTAGAAAAAGAAACAAATAAATAGAAACCCTCTCAATTCCTTTTTTATATATTTATTAACTTGCTGAAGATACACATGACATAATTAAAGTTGTATGATCCATCTTTTTCACCTCAAACTTCTCACATTTATCATCTTTATTTTCACTCGTACAATTATACTTGTGTTAATATATCTCATGCTGACTTGAACGCTAGAATGCCCTTCGGAGCTTAAGCTCCAAGGCCCCTAACGAGTTTCTTATGGTTGCAACTCATGAACTTGAGAACAGTGGCGGATCTTGCCCGTTGAACGTCCTAGGGCCGAAAGACACGGGCACTAAAAATGCTCGGGCCGAACATAGTATATATAAAAAATTTCGATCGAAATGCGGAAAATTAGCACTACGGCCGAAAAAACTTGCCAGGGTCGTGGCCCTGGCACGGGCCTTCTAAGAACCGCCCATGCTTGAGAAGAGGAGAAATGAAAGTCGAAACACCAACAAGACGAATTTGAAAAGGACGATTCACTATCTTGCGTTGTTCCAGACTTTGGTCCTTTGACTAAAAGTCTTGTAGCAACACACCCCCATTTTGATCTTCTAAACGTAGCTTGTTTTTTTTTATCATTAACCAATTCAACCATTTGACAAGTTATTTATCTCATTAGTTCATAAATTCATCAAACATATAAATGCTTGTAAAAATTTTAAAATGTTGAATTCATTTGCACCTTGGTTGCTTTTTCTTGTTTTTTTCCTAGTTACATTTTGAATGTGACTTTCTGAAACATCTTAATCGAATACGTATTTGAAATTTTGAGTTTAGTCTAAATGAGTTCCGGTTAGTTTTAAACTCAACTTGCAAGTCGCGACCACATGTAGCTAAACGGGCCAATGTGCAGTGGCGGATCTAGAAAATCGTTATATGGGCAAGTTTCAAAAAAATGGGTAACGAAATCGAAAAAAAAATCAATTTTTTTTAAAATTTACACTATCGCCAGAACGTCAATACATCTTAACCTAGTTGATTCACAGGTTGAATTGTTTAAATACGTTTATATGGCCATTATTCAAATGTGTTTCCACAATCTGATATTTAAATGCGTTTTATTTTTATGTTATCGTTTAAACTAGTTTGTATTTATATGCAACTTAAAATTTAAAAAATAAGCATTTAATTCCATAGTTTACATAAGCACACATTTACATTTTTGCTATAAGTTTTATAATTTTTAAAGTTTTAACATGTAATTCCGTATAATGCTACATATTATGGGTTAAAATGCTTGTATCATTTCAAAATGACTATGTGTATCATGTTCGAGTTTATAACTTTGATATTCCTTTTGGATTTATATAAAATTTTCACTCTAGCCGACAAATAAATACAACCGTTGAATACTTCATGTGACTTTGTTGAGATGTTGTTTGTGCATGATCCAATCTTAATACACCGTTTGGAAGGATTGCGACTACAGATGAGGATAGGCAACAATACGTACAGATGAGTGTGGTACCAGTACTGAAAATCGTTAAAATTGGATACCAGTACCGGTATCGAAAACGTTTGATACGGTACTGTACCGGTACAAGACTGGCACTGGTACCGATATATGAAGGTTAAAATTAGTATTTTACCAATACTGGTACCGAAAATGCCAAAAAGTTGATAGCGGTACTGAAAAATTTGGTATGGAAAATTCGATACCAGTTGGCATCCAATAACAAATGCTCATCCCTAGACAAGAGGATATCAATGGCATTTTTTTCCAAGTTTAAAGGAAATGCTAAACGATAATTACCACCATCCTTTTCAAGTTAGAAGAAATGCTAAATACCACCGTCCAAAATAATATTAGTCGTGTCCATGAATAATCAATTTAAGTCAACTCGGTTTGACCCCATTGCATTTTTGCACACTATTTTTTATGTTGTAGGACAAACACCGTCACACGTCTCCTTGGTCGTCACGAGATTTAAACTGTCTAGATATATATATATATATATATATATATATATATATATATATATATATATATATATATATATATATATATATTTAAGTATTTTTCTTATGATAGACCTTCGTTGACGCCTTATCTGTCATTTTATACGCATTAGAGGAGGGGTTTTTTTCTATTATATTGATATCCGATTTTCATCATCATAAACCATAAAGTTGCATTTAATGTAAAATTAATCTTTTATATAAATATTACACGTAGTGAGTGTTGATTGGATTTTTGATAAATATATTATTATTATATATTTTATTTTATTATTATTAAAACTCAGGTTAAGGTTAAGTTTGTGGTTGTTGGATATATGGGAGATTGATAAACTTAAGATAAAAACTTATGAAAAATAAACTTGTGATGAATCGAATAATAAAATTATTCGAGCTTGACTTGGGTTTGTTTGGATTGAATGGGTTGTTTGGGTTGATGGTGTCTTTGTAGATTTGTAAGTAGAGAGATGAGAACGATTTTTGTGTAAAGAAATTTTAGGTATGTGAATTTTATAGGAGTTTTTAAAATAATATTATTTTATTTAATTCTCGTCTTTTCACAACAGTGAAAATGTAACTTTTCATCGTTTCACAATAGAGACTCACCGTTAACGGATCACTCAAGCAAGCGTGAGCCAATGCGGCCTAGTCCCTCTTCTCTCCTTGCTCAAGATGCATAACATTAGCTCTAATGTTGTAGAGGTGTAGTAGGAGACGGAAAGATGACGGGTTTTGTGGTTAAGTTATTATCATACTTAAAGCTGTAAGAGCATTCACATCCATTCTATCATTTTCACCCTTTAATTACGTTAAAAATAACTACATTTTCATTCATCTGTCAATTAAATAATATGTTTTTGTACTTTTATCTTTACATTTTGTATCTCCTTCACTCACAAACGATTTAAAAATTTATTAAAAAGTTATAGAGTGTGAACAATATTTTTTAAAATACACAGATGAATAGTAATTTTTCTCCTTTCTCCAATTACAAATACTTTTTATAATATAAAAACAAACACTAACGAAAATGTCATTAAGAGATGTGAAATGCTCACAAAAATTTATGTGTCAAAGAAATTTCATAAGTCACAATATACAAAGAAACTTTATATATATATATATATATATATAAAAGTTTCTTTATATATAGGATTCGGTTCAAGAGAGAACCAATCTCAGTTGCGAGAACCATGAGAACTCCTATCATCCAATAGCATATTTATACATCACCCATCACCAAATTAAATGAAAATGGTATTTTAGTCTTTTACTTCTCATGTCACATGTTTTCTCTCTCTTCTATTTAAAACTCAACATTTCATATTTTTTTCTCTCTCTTCTATTTAAAATTCAACAGGAGACACTATTAAGTCGTTATTTTTTGGTGAGTTCGTTTGATAAGATACTAAAATTTCGTAAACCCGAAATCGGGGTGTCGGGGCGTAAAAAGATGTTTGGCGTAAAAAAATTTGTAAAAAAGTTTTTTGTAAAAATAAAATATTTTTGTATAGCGTAAAATATTTTTTGCTTTTTGTAAAGTTTAAAACCACGCGTACAAAAGTTTAAAACCCGCGCGTAAAAAAAGTTTAAAACCGCGCTTAAAAACTTTCATACCGGCAACGAAAAAAAGGTTTAAAATCGGCGCGTAAAAAACGTTCTAAACGGTGCGTAAAAAAAGTTTAAAACCATCGCGTAAAAAAGCTTAAAACCGCGCGTAAAAGAAGTTTAAAACCGGTGCGTAAAAAAAGTTTAAAAACTGGCGCGTAAAAAAAGATTAAAAAACCGATGCGTAAAAAAGTTTGAAAACCCGCGTGTAAAAAAAAGTTTAAAATGGCGCGTAAAAAAGTTTGAACCGGTGAAATACGCCGAAAAAAGTTTAAAACGGCGCATAAAAAGTTCTAAATCGGCGCGTAAAAAAGTTCTAAATCGGCGCGTAAAAAAAGTTTAAAACCGGTGCTTAAAGAAAGTTTAAAACCGTGCGTAAAAAAGTTTAAAATGTAACATTCGTTGAAAAACGGGTTTCAAAATCCCGCTTCGTTTGTTAATCAAATATTCAGTTATAAGTTCGTTGCGTATTTATTGTTCAGATTAATTTTAAACAATACATAATTAATAAATATTTTAGTATTTAAAAACCATAATTTATAACTAATAATAATAAGTATAAAAAAATAAATAATAGGGTAGCCGGGTTTCGAACCCGGGTCTCCCAAAAGACAAACACACACCACACCACTCCGCCACACACTTCTTTTGTGATAAATACTGAAGCAAATAACACTTATAATAAAAACCAAAAGTCAAACCTGCAAGGCCGCGCATTCAGAACTCGAAATCACCGGAGAAAAACCGAAACTCCGTAATTGTGGCTATTTTCCTTTGACTGAAACGTATAAACTGAATTCGACATCAGTTATGACCGTTGCATAACATCCAATTGGGTCAAGAACCGTTTCTGTCGATAATTGAAATCTTGACCGTAAATTTTTGGTCTCCAAAAATCGAAATCCAATCGGTCTTGTTCATCCTATAAATACCCACTCAAAATCCTTGTAAACATTTCGCTCAGAACCGCACTCTCATCCTGAAGCTTTAGTCCCTTCAGAGCACGTCGCCGGAAATCCTCGCACTCGCCGGAATATCACCGGAAAACCGAAGTTTTACTCCTAATCGGTATAATTCTCAACTCTTTTCGGTAATCCATTATTTAGCATGTATTAATCTTAATCAGACAACCAGATTCTGTTTTGAACAATTTCGGTCAGATATATGTTCTGTATTTTGTAAGTGAAGAAGATGAAGTTGAATATGTGTATTAATATAATTAAAATCGGATATTTAACGGGTTAGACACACAGTCCAGCGGTGGACTGTGTGCAAATACAATACACACGTCCCGAGTTCGAATCACGCATGTTACCGACTTTCTGAAATAAAACCCAACATTTTTAAAACATATTCAGACCAACCCACAGTGTGTATATATGAGAATATAATCCAGTAGTTAAGCAGATTAGACACACAGCCCAACTGGTTGGGCTTTGTGCACTCGAACCGAAGGTCCCGAGTTCGTAGTCCGGTTTCTGTAACCGGTTCGGCCTTATTAAATCATTTTTAATAAAAACTAAACAAGGTTAAAGTTAGTTAGTATATATATATAATTAAAACAAAAATATTTCGGGTTAGACACGTAGCTCAGTTGGTAGAGTTGCGTGCACACAAACGAAAGGTCCCGAGTTCGATCCCGCGCACCGCCTGAAATACACTGTCTGACCGGTCAGACCCGGTCAGACCTGACAGAAAGTCAACCCATTTTTTTATATTTTTACTTATTTATTTAATTGAAAAATCTTTTAAAAATACTTAAAAATAAGATTCTTAAAGTTAGAAAATTTCATTAAACTCACAAAAATAAATCTAAAAATCTCATTAAAGCACTAATTAAAAACATTAATCTCAAATAAAATTTATTTATTTATCGAATCATTTCGTTATTATTTAGGTTAGTTTTTCCCTCGTCGGTTGAATCGTAAACTCGTGCGCATTCATCATCATCAAAGAACGCTCACACTGTGAGTGAATCCCTACCAATTTCCCGTTTTAATCATATTTTGGGGTGTATCATGTGTCGTACTATTCTTTTATTTTATTTAAACACTTGTGCATACATCATATCCGTGATCAAATGTGTATCAATTGTTGTGTGAATTATATGTAGATTGAATTTATCATTTCAGTGCACGCATTTCATTAGGCCCATCAGTTCCCCGTGGGATACGGGTTGAGCATCAGGAGCCTCATTAGATCGGCTCCGTTTGATTGAGCCTTGATCTTAAATACATCATCATTCATGTCATATACTCATCCAAAGTGGTTTGTGATTGTTTACATATATATGTTTGCTCACATGTGATTAATGCACGATTTTCTTTGATAAATAAAACAAGAAATTAGTAAAAATGTTTTATCAAGGTTCACTCGCCAACTTTTGTTGACCCAAAATTTCCCCGTTTTAACATGATACAGGTGATCCAGCTGAGACAGGAAACACTTAGGATAGGCCTAGAAGAATAAACAAGTTTATGCTTTGGAATAAATATATAGTTTCATTTTCCTTTGTAATTGTATGGATTTTGTTTTTGGATATTTAAGTTTGTAATTTGAATTTAATAAATATGAAACATCTTAGTAAATATCATGAGCTTTGGTGATAACCTAATTACGCCCCGACTTTTATTCGCTGCGGGTCGGGGTGTGACATAAAACGGTGCGTAAAAAAAGCATGAACCCGCGCGTAAAAAAGTATAAACCCGCGCGTAAAAATGTTTAAAAATCGGCGCCAAATAAAGTTTGAACAACTACGTAAAATAATCTTCTTACTACATGATTCAAAAATAATATTAATTAAATCACAAACATTAATTAAAGTAAAATGAATACAACTTTAATTACCAATCATTAAAGATCTTAGTAAAAATACCAATTTATCCTTATCTCATTAAAAACAAAACTCATTAATTAAAGCATAATGATTACAACTACTTTATTGTATTTTAATCTTATCCATTAAAACACTTTTGATCAATGGCTTATATTGGTTCATACGGTTTTTACAACTGAAAGGTGGTTCTCGTTTTACTCATCCCCTATTATATATATATATATATTATTGTATATATATATATATTATTTTTTTTTGGTGATAAAAGTAACTTTATTTTTATAAGTATAGATAGTTTTTTCTTTAATATATTATAAAATTTATTGTTTTATTTACTTTTAATAAAGTATTTTTAATTTTTTTCTTCTTCTTTAAAATCATATATTTTCTTTACCATCTTTTTTAATAGTTTTTTTTTTTTAGAACATACATATTTATAGATTATTTTTATATTCTTTAATAATTTACATTTATAATTTTTTCTAAAAACTTAATGTACGCAATTGTGTTTGATTTTTTCACTGAAATTCTATTATAAGTTTTGTTAAAACGAAGTTGTATTCAAAATAAAGTACGTATTTAGTATCGTAAAACGATACGATAATAAACTAAACTATAGTAATGATTTAACTTTCAAAACAATATATTTATTTTCAAATCATATTTATTTTACATTATCATTTTCTTGGTTCCGCCGTAACGCGCCAAATAAAAAAAACTAATGTAAATTAAATTTCACAAAAAAAAAAGTTAACCTTAGCCTAGTTCAAACACCTAACCAAATTACCATACAAGTTTCACTACAATATGAAGCACAACCATTCTAGACTTTACAAAAACACATCTTTAAAAAAGTAAAAAAACTTGCACTAGACCAGAGTAGCCCTCGGTCTAACCCAAGTCCTTTCTTTGTTTGGTAGTCTGTCAACTGTGGCGTCCAATTTTGAATAAATCGCATTTTCCTTCCCTCCTTTCACACTCACAATAATAATATAAACCCTCTCTCCCCTCATTACTTCCACCGAGTTGTAGAACCATAATGTCAATGGATCCGATTCCAAGGTCCGGTAAGAAAACAACGGAGCTCCACCACATCTCTAGAAAGTGGAAAGACCCAAGAAGTGCAGAACGCAGCCCTGAACACAACATAGTCTGGACCGAACCACACCCGAGCACCCACAAACCGCGTAGAGTCCCCGTTGTTTATTATCTCTCTAGAAATGGTACTCTTGAACATCCTCATTTTATTAAGGTTCCCCTTTCTTCCCCTGACGGACTTTATCTTCGAGGTGAGTTGAACATCCTCATAGTCTGGACTCTTTTTTTTTTTTTTTTGTGATACATTTCTTAATAATTTGAGTGGTTTATAGTTTGTTTTATGATATAAAAAATTACGATCTGTAAAATTATTTAATTTGGGGAAATCAATCTTTGAATGTAATGTGTAGACGTGATCGATCGGCTCGATTCTCTTCGGGGAAAAGGAATGGCAGCATTATACTCATGGTCTTCTAAACGGTTAGTACGCCGATTCTGTTACAAGGTGTTACAAAAGCACATAATGATTTTGATTTCTATAGCTAATAGATTAGGTTTCAATATACAGAAGTTACAAAAGCGGATTCGTGTGGCACGATTTGGCTAAAACGATTACATCTACCCTGCGAACGGGCAAGAGTATGTTCTCAAAGGATCAGAGCTTGTTATCGCCGGAAAATCGTCGTTGTCGCCGGAATTTGAAAATTTTAAAAAATCCGGCGATGATGATTTTCCGGTGGTGAGGCATAGAAGGAATCAATCATGGAGTGCAGTCGATCTACACGAATACAAAGTCTACACCGGTGACTCATCCGCCGGAAAACTCGCTGGAGCTGCCGCCGACGCCTCTACACAAACCGACGACAAACGCCGCCGGGGTAAAGCGGTAATCAAAGAAGAAACACAAGAAGAAATCAATGAAATACAAGAAAACGAGAGTACAGAGCTTACAAGATACGAAATTTCACCACCACCGTCCGATTCAAGCCCCGAAACGCTAGAGTCGTTGATGAAAGCGGACGGTAAGCTAATCCTACGGCCAGAAACAGAAGATCAGAGCTTAAAAACAAATCCAACGGCTGGAAACAAAGTGAAAGCATCGTCAGTGCTGATGCAGCTGATTACGTGCGGGTCGATTTCGTTCAGAGATTGTGGACCGGGGGCTTATGGGAAAGATAACCCGGGTTTATCGTTGATTTCACATTAATAGTCTAGGATGGTGCCACGTGGCAGTGTGGAGGATGGTACAGTGGGAGACGCTGTCGTTTTGAGGAAGAACCGAAGAGGAGTTAAAAAACAGGTTGTGACAGAGGATAAAGAATATTTCAGTGGGAGTTTAATAGAAACAAAAAAAGAGGAATTTCCAGCTATTAAGCGATCTAATTCATACAATGGAGATCGGTAAATTTAAATTACCATTTACCAGATATTTATTAATAGTAAATCGTATTTAGGTTAGACAAATTTGAAATAAATAATTCCACTACTCAGTTTGGCAGATAATAATCCCAAGTCAGTTATTGGCCAATATAATCCGAACTGTTCAAGTTTTGACAAAAATAGTCCGCCGATAAAAATAGTTTAACAGAGTTAAGTTTTTTTCCGAATTACAAACCGATGTTTTAGGGCTTTTGATCAGAACGAGGACAGAGTCGATTGATGTAAAAATTACCTCGAATTTGTGCTTGAAATGGCTTGATTTTGTTAATTGAAGTTTATACACCTGGATTGAAGCATCGTTTTCGTGGGCTAGGGCAGTATTTCAAGGTAATTTTTACATCAATCGACTCGTATCCTTGTTCTGATCAAAAGCCCTAAAACATCGGTTTGTAATTCGAAAAAAAACTTAACTCCATGAAACTATTTTTAACGGCGGTCTATTTTTGGCCAAAACTTGACCAGTTCGGATTATATTGGCCAATAACTGACTTGGGATTATTATCCTCGGCAAACTGAGTTAGGTGGGATTATTTATTTTCAATTTGCCTTTAGGTTATAATTTTTTTTACTTATATGTAAAGACTGATATGAAGGTCGATTCATATGGGCTTATATGTGAGGTGACCTTCGTATATTCTAATTTAGAAGTAGCTTCAAGCACGTAAAAACGCGATTAGTGTTTATGTCAAGGGTATGTTCTCAATTGCTAAGCACAGTGCTCTCGGTTGCCCTGAGGAGAACTGTTTCGTTTTGGTTTTTGTATAAAGAGGTGTTGGTTTCGTACTGCTATAAACTCATCCTTTGTGATCAGTGACGAAGCCTGAGATTTCCGACCGCGGGTCGAAAACGTATATACCCAAAAATATCTTAAAACGGGGGGTCGAAAACGTATATACCCAAAAAATTTATATATGAAAACTAAATACTCTCTACTGCTGAGTGAAAAGTGCAGGAGTCAGTCGCCCTCTCCCGCCCCCACTATGCTTCGCCCATGCTTGTAATCAGTGGTGTGTGATAAGTGCAATCACTTCATCACATGAGTTTCCATAATCGTTGAGATCACTTATAAGGATATATGACTGGATGGTAGTGGGTCGGGTAAACGGGTATATCACCAAATTATGAACTTTTCCCAAAATCTATGAAATAAATAAAAACCAGTCAGTGGTGTGTGATAAGTGCAATCACTTCATAACATGAGTTTCCATAATCGTTGAGATCACTTATAAGGATATATGACTGGATGGTAGGGGGTCGGGTAAACGGGTATATCACCAAATTATCAACTTGTCCCAAACCTGTGAAATAAATAAAAACCCGTCCTAAACCCATTTCAAACCCGATTAATCGACCCGAAACAAGTCACAAATACGACAGGTTTCAGGTTACCTATCGGGTTCAAATTCGGGTCCGATTGCCATAATGCCATCCCTAGATTTATAGGAGTAACCACTAACTCAAAACATTCCAGCACAGTGATTTTCGGATATTTGGCACGTCAGATATGGTTGTCTTTTTGCAATAATATACTTTTTTTGCCATTTAAAGAAAAAAATATAGTTGTCCGTTTTAATTTTTAGGTAACAATAAATATTAAATACGAAGAAATAACAAAATAAATCGTGATGTATGTGACCCAACAATCAAGATGTCTTAGGTTTAAGTGAACTAAGTGACTAACCCAACAATAAACGAAAATTGTTCTTATAACATTTTTTTTATAGTCATTCGGTGACTTCTTAAAACTATTAACATTTGACTCATACAAATGATTATACAAAGGTATAACCGGTAAAAGATGTCGCGTGGACTTATATATATATATATATATTGTTGAAAACAATTTAATCAAACAGAAAATTAATTATTTGATTATTAATTACCGAGTTATTGGCCAAACCAGTTTATTCCAACTTGAACAAACTGAATGAAGAAAGGTAGAAGGAGACTGTCCCGTTATCGGACGAATTTAAATAACACGCAAAAACTAAAACCAACCTGGCGATTTAAGAAACCGAGATTCTTGAACTGCACGGATGATTCCTGTCCTTAAGGATTTTACGCGCTCGTATTGCTGTGAGCTGCAGCGTAAACTCTCAGGATTTAACGCAGAACTGATCTGGTATTCCAACAGCAATGGAAACCAGAAAACACAGAAGCTGGAGAAGAATCAGAAGCACAGAGATGACAGACTGCGAAAATTAGAGTGTTTGAATGGATAGCATGAGGCCTTTATTTATAGGTTGAAATCATAACTGAGAATGAGAAAAACGGGGAATGGGATAAGCATTATCACAAACAGATTCGAATTCCTGGGTATGTCCCATACGAATTTCCTAGACTAATCCCATACGAATTCGAACTGGTGGAGATAACCCCCACTGTTTCGAATTCATCTCTATCCTAATCTTAACTCAGCTTTATCTCGATCCACAGATCTAACACACCTGAACCGGACCCTAGCTAAAAATAAAAGTTCCTCAGCTCCTAGCGACGATGCCTACGTGCGAAGTGCGCCTCAAATGCGCCCATTCGCGAGCTCGCGGCTCGGCTCGGCGCGGGTGTGGGCTTGACCCACTTCTCAACCCATTTAACACTTTGGAGGCCCATAAGGGGTAATCCCTTATAAGGCACTCAACTTTCACCTCCCCCACCAATGTGGGATGGAGGAAACATACCAACTTGTATGTTCCTCATTAATATTTCCAACAATCCCCCACCAAGTTGGAATGTTTCCTCTCACTTAGACAGATGATGTCACTAGGTGTCACGAAGATTAAACCCAGTTTATGTTGATAAACAAGAAGAAATAGATTCGATGGTGTCCTATGGAATTAAACTATTAACCTGATAGCCCCCTTCGGTTTACCCTCACACATCACCAGCCGACTTTGCGTTCTCACTTAGCGTGAATATGGCCGTGCACTATAAACCCTTTTCATGATCCTTTAGAAGATAAACCACTTATCTTCACTCGAGGCGGCACCACCCCTAGATCGTATAGACAAAGTTTTACATCATCCACGTTGCTTGGATGCCTCCAAAACTTTGTTAAGAGCATTAGCTCACCCTTGTTCTCGGCAACGGCGTATTATCATACCTCACATGGATCTATCAAAAAATTGATAGTACCTTCTATCATTAAGTGACTATATATATATATATATAATATATATATATGTATGTATGTGTGTGTGTGTATTAAGTTATACACATATGGATATAGTCAATTTTAAACTATACATATGTGTATATTACGAAAAGCTTAGGAAAATGTGTGGTCCAGAATGCTTTTCAAGTTTATCAAATAGGGTGAACTTCTCTTAGGATCCCTTCCATATATATATATATATATATATATATATATATATATATATATATATATATATGAGAGAGAGAGAGAGAGAGTATATTGTATAAAATGGCTTAACGTACATTACGTACGACATGTGAATTCGCGCCCTATAGTGCAAAATCGCATGGTATATGTGCATGTATGAAATCACATGGATGTTGCAATTTCGCATAGTTTGGGGTTGAATTTGATGAATTCGCAAAGAGGATAGTGAATTCGAATGGGATCGGGCGGCTGTCATTGTCACGTACATTTTGTATAATAAGCCATTTTGCACAATAACCTAGGGGAAGGATGCCTAAGTAGCATAAGAAGGATTGTGGTAGTGACATGTGACACTCCTTATAAGTAGGAAGGAAGAGTATTTTGGTACTAAAAAGTTTTGGTCTTTATGTGAAATTGACATGTGGCATCTCTTTTGTTTTCTAAAAAATATAACAAAAAAATCTAGTATAAAAAATTTAATACAAAAAAATATAGTATAAAAAATATAGCACAAAGAATATAGCACAAAAAAATCTAGTACAAAAAAAATATAGCACAAAAAAATTCAGCACATAAAAATATATTACAAAAAATCCAGCACAAAAAATTCAGGAAAAAAATTTAAGACAAAAAATTTCAATACAAAAAATATAGTACAAAAATCCAACACAAAAAAATGCTATACAGCATAGAAATACAACACATTTTTGTGGGTTTTTTTAGTCGTCATATTTTATATAGCAATATGATACTCAAATTAAAGATAAAAAGACGCTCGCTTTTTGGTGAAATTTTTATGAAAAAATAATGTCGTATAAAAAAGTTATGAACGTTTAAAAAATGGAATGAAATATGCATGTGCTTTGCATGTGGAGAGAGAAAGTTAATAAAATAGGATTTTACCAAGATACCCCTACCTTCTTTTTTTTCTACATTTTTATCTTAACTATTAATTTGAAAAATGAATGGTTAAGATTTCTTCTTATCCTACCTAGTTAAAATAAACTTTTTATTTGACCTTACCCCTATATATATATATGGATGTAAACACCCTCTCCGTGTCATGTCAAATTTGTTATTTTTTAAAAAGTTGACTTCAATGACTATTTATGTATAGAAAAAAAAACCCTAATTGAGCGTTATCATGACTTTCCCTAATATAAATCATTTTTAGAGATAATAACATAAATAGTTTTCATCGGTTGATCATAGTCACACATTTGTAGTCTAAGTTAAGCCTCCAAGTTTGGATTATGGGATGTTCATTTCGCAACACGTTTAGGTCTAAGATTTACTTATATGTCAAAAAAGTATCTAAAGTATGTGTAAAATTGTTATTTTACTCTTTTAATATATGAAATGCACTATTAATGTAATTTAGTTAAAATCCCACCCTCTTTGTCCCCATTGGTGATTCCACCCACAAATCGAGTTCAACCGCACCACTGGAAGCACCACCGCACTTGTTAACGCACACTCAAAACCACCACCTCCATAGAACCCACCTTTGTCGATTTTCCCATCGTCTTCCTAGAAATCCTTGAAACTCTAGAAATTTGACACCAACTGTTAACGACCATCAATATGCTCACTCCAAGCCATATGGTCGGTCTCCTTCGATCAAACTAGTTCTACTTGTTGTCCTGTTATCGTCAGACATCAATTGGCCACATGAGAGGTACGTATCAAGCGATACAAAAGTCAAGAAGATGAGTCCATGAATGATGGCGATTAATAGCGTAATAAATTCAAACCACATACACTATAATCACCATTCACTTCTATCCTATCTAAATCACTAACTTAGTTAATATTCAAATTGACACATTAAATAAAAATAATTTGTCCATGTGTTTTGAGTAAAGTTGGTTGTTGAAACTCCTTCTATAATCAATGAATGGATTTAGTTTCTCAAGACACAAAAAGTCAAACCAAGTAAGTTTGTCTTGTCTTTATGAATCCAAACTTTAAACTCAAAAATCTTGACTGCACCTTGCACTGTGGACCCACCTTGTTAGGGATCCATGTGATGTACTCTCTCTGGGTGTGACCATGAACAGCTATGACAACCCAAGCTGACTCTTTGCAAGCTCCCAGTTAAACTATATAGCATGCCAAAAGCTGGTGGCTTTACATAAATGAGGTTTTGTCTTGTTAGTTGGGTGAAATAACTCTTGTCATTATGTTTAATATTATTTTTATAATAGCACACATTATAACAAGGTTGAATGTTGTTGTTTATGAGAAAAGATAAGGATGTAACATGTGAGAAACATCACAGAAACATAATTATATAATTCCCAAGTTTATGTTTTAATATGTTTTATTGTTGGTTTTGTGTCTTTTGATCTATCTATAATATAAGCACGTTGCTAATTAAACACGCTCCACCTTATTTTCACATCTCAAAGCATCTCGTTTTGGCCAAAGCAGGGGTTTTAGGGTTACTTTACCAGACAAAAGGTGAAGTGACTGATGTCTGAGTGACATAAAGGTGATACGAGGTTTGACCAGGTACGATGTTGTCCCGTGAACCCTAAGCGCCGCGCTTTGGCCAAAGCACGGCGCTTCGACCCCAAATGTTTGCCTTTAAAGCTTCCCGGCAGAAGAGTTAATGCATTCGATTTCTAAAACTCATTATATTGTTTCTAGACATACGGGGGGTTTTCTGTTTTACTTGTGTTTTTCAAAATAACGCACGGTTATGCTGTATTAGTGCAGATGGTTCAAAAAACGATGTCGTGGTTAAGCAACTATCTATTCGGTGAATATTCTAACGAGTCAGTTGTTCCTGATTCTTACGAGGGGACCGCTATTTCTGACTCGTATGAGAAACCGGTCTTGTCCACCTTGAGAGAGGAGGAGGTTGTATCTGGCATTCATTATCGGGATAATACGGTGGAGCTGGATTTGAATATCCCTGTGGAGGACCCGTACGCACAACAAGGTTATTCGAATTACGGATACGGAGGCGAAGCGTATCCTCAGGCTGAATATCCGTACGGTCTTCCAAACTATCCCGACTTCAGTAACGGTTGTGAGCAGAGCTGTGAACATCAAGTCTATTTGGCTAAAGCAGGACGTTTTAGAGTGTGCAAATAGACTACTAGCGTGTGCGAATAGACCCACCATAATATAATTCTCAACTTTGTGTTTTTATATATTTTATTGTTGATTTTGTGTCTTTTCATTTATCTATAATATCAAGAAAAAACATATTTAAGTATGTTTATAGTCTTTATTTTAAACATGCTTATATCTTTATAGACATAACATATGCAAATTGATTTCACGCATCTATTTTATTTCGCACATCATTAGTTAAATGACACTCGCTAAGAAAGTAATATATACAGGCAAAAGTTCATGTAGTAGTTCTGTGCATTAATAATAGATTTGACACAGATATTATTACACTACAAATATATACAAAACAAATACCAGGAGTAAAGTACATGAATGATTTGTGTACTTTATCAAAATTTTGGATTTAGTTTCTAGCTTTCTAAAAGTACAAAAACGATCCCATGGTTTGCACTTTGTTACACTATTAGCCTCTAGGTTTTTCCAAAAGTATATGGATGATTCTTATTTCTTATGGTTTGTACTTTGTAACGCATTTAGTCCATGATTTGGACATGCTAGATTTGTTGGCTGGGGACTAAATGCGTACAAAGTGCAAACCACAGGGACCATCTGTGTACTTTTAAAAAGCTAGGAACAAATCCAAAATTTTAGTAAACTACATGAACCAACTGTTTACTTTATTCTTAATACCAGTCTAATTGCATCTGTAATAGTAGATATTTTGTATTTTTCTTATACCAGTCTAATTGCATTTGTAATAGTGAATATTCTGTATTTTTCTTTCATTATTATTTATTACCACAGGGTCCTATTACCACATATTCTTTTTTGTTGGTGTATCATCATTTAATAACTATTGGAGGTCCGGGCATATTGAAAGACCTTTTATTGTATTATTATTATTATTTATTATTACTTTAAAATAACAACTTTGGCTGTGGTTTATAGGTTTTATTAGTTTGACTTTTGTAAAAGAATCTTTGAGACTTTTGTTTAAAAGTTAAATAATTTGATTAAATTAGTCGTCTTGTGAAACTCACTTTTGGGAACTAAAAGTAAGTTACACTTTAACTTTCGTTCAAATTTAAAATAAAAAAGGCTATAACTAAAGTAGGCTTTTGTGTTGGGAATATTGGTGCTACAACAAGAAAATACAAGTGTCAAAGTGTATCTTTTTTAGTTTTGCTTGCAAAGTCTTGAAATAAGAAACAAATGGAAGATTTAGGCTTGTGATATATTACTATTATATTTTATGATAGATTCATATATTTTTATTTAGCTTGAGAATCATATAGATATACAACATACAACAATTACAACTGTTTTAATAAATTATTACTTGAACTAGATGTGTATTCGCTCAACTATAAAATTTTATTTGTTTAATTAAACAAAACATGTCTTCACTCTATTGTAGAAAATTAAACACGTGATGAGGAAAGGAAAACTATTGGGGAACTATGGGCTATTCAAATGCGAGAGATTAAGTAGGCGTTTGGTTCGTGAATATTTTGGAATTGAAATTGGAATTTGTATAGAAATTAGAATTTGAAGGAATTGCATTTGGAATTTAAACGTTCCAATTAGAATTGGAAATTGTTGGAATTGGAATTGGAATCTCAATATCATTTTTGTTGTGTTTGGTTGTCAAATGAATTGGAATCCATCACTCCGGCACCCACAACCTCGGGTTCGGGTCAAAACAATACTGGTGGAAAAAATACGGGTCGAAACAATTCGGGTTGAAACCGTACGGGCCAAAGTCGTTCGCGTTGAAACGGTTTGCGTCAAAACGGTACGGTCGAAACTGTTTCTCGTCGAAAAGATTCTCGTCGAAACGGTCGATTTGAAACGGTACGGGGGAAAAAGAGTTGGGACCGAAACCAGTATGGGTGGAAACGGTTCGGATCGAAACGGTACGAGTTGAAATGGTGCGGGTCAAAACCATTCGGGTCGAAATGGTACGGATCGAAACGATACAGGTCGAAATGGTTCGGGTCAAAACGATACGGCTCGAAACGGTACGGGTCGAAATGGTTCGGATCGAAACCAGTATGGGTTGAAACGGTTCAGATCGAAATGGTACGAGTTGAAACGGTGCGGATCGAACCGTTCGGTAGAAACGGTCGAAGATTCCAATGAAATTATTTTAATTCCTTCACATATAGGAAGGATTTTGAATTCCTTTAGTTCAAGAAATTTGAAGGATTTCATGCTCAATTCCAATTCCATTGTCAACCAAACACATGAAGATTGGAATTTAGATTTCAATTCTATCAAATTTTGTAAACCAAACATCTTAAGTTATGGAATTTAGATTCCAATTCCTTTATTAATTCCAGCAAACCAAACGCCCCTTAAGTGGTGAACTATGGTGTATGCAAATGGGAGATGAAAGTTATGTTAACTATGCATGCAATGCTTCAATAGTTATTTATCTTTTTTCCAAAATTAAGAGTTCCAATATTCTTAAAAGATTTCATACCGATTAATCTCATTAGAGGATGTTTAAGGTTTTTTTTTTTTTTAAATCTTGATCTACATCTAAAGAAGGTAGTTTTGTAGATTAACATAAATGAGCAAACAACATATGTGGAAGGCATAATATCTTTTAAGGTCACATGATGGTTAACAAAGTTCAATCCTAAGTGAAAAAGACAAAAAGAAAATGGATGTATTCAAGGTGGATTTTGAAAATGGATTTGGGGATACTTACGGTGGAGGGGTCACTCTCAACATGGGATGGGGATGATGAGTATCCAGATTTAGGATGGTCATGTTAGCCATCCTCAATCTCTCACTCTTCTTTTTCTCTCTCTTATTATTAACTATGTTATTTATTTAAAAATTAAATATGGGTTAAGGATGGATTCCATGGGTTTGAGGATAAAAAGAATGGGATGTGAAAATTGTGATGTGGCACTAATATGGCTTGAGGAGGATGATGATGATCCCCCACCTTTATCATCGGGGAGAGCTTGAGTTCTTGTGAACAGATCACCAACTAAAGAATTTGATATCAAAGGAGGTGTGAGATAAGAGATCACATTTATGTTTTAATTTATAGTTTCCATTGAGGGATTAAACGTAATCATTAAGCCAGATGACGAAAGTACCATCTTCAAAGGTGTGTCGATACCAAATAGTGCTAATGTATGCAAATGATGTAACGTCTTTAGGTGAGTGTTCATCCTTAACATACATCAATCTTTCAAAAATTCTTAGATATTTCCTTCGTATTTCAAGATTAAAAGTAACTTCAACAAAAGTAAGGTTTATGGTATTTGGGTGAATGATCTAGAAGTATGGAGGATGGCTAATGATTCTCAAATATGAAGTTACCTCATTCCCATTTATATATCTAGATTTGCCTATTTGTGCAACCATCTAGTTATCAAAAAACTGAATGTCAATGGTTTAAAGATTAAAAGATAAATTTAACACATGGAAAGTTGAAAAAAAAAAAAACCTCATTTAGAAGTCGTTTCACCCCGCTAAAACTAGTCTTTGCTAGTGTTCTAATATATTAATTTTCAATGTTTACAACTCGAAAAATATTTTGGTTACTTTAGAATGTATGAGGAAATTTTTTTTAGGGAGGGAATGGTATTGAAATAAAGATACATTGGGTCGCTTAGAAAAATGTTGTGAAGCCAAAGTATCAAGTGGCCTTTGTGTGAGTAGTTTAAGGTCTAGTAATTTGGCTTTACTAGCAAAATTGTGATGGATAATGAAAAAAAAAAGAGGAAAACTCACTTATGATATGAATATATAATGGTAATCCACAAAGTTAGCGGTCATGATTATGGTAGTTTGGCAAAAAAAAAAATCAATTTGAAGTCCATGGCTTGATATATTAATTTTGAGATGGATTTATTGGATGAAGAAATGTGTATTAGAGGTCTATCCGAAAGCAAAACGGGGTTGGGTAACAAAACTGCGTTTTGAAAGGAGAAATGGTTCACTTAAGTTATTTTCAAATAACTATTTTACATATTTTTGAATTTGAAACATCAAAGAAATTTCTAATACAACAAAGCACACAGGTTTGAAGTGATTCATTTCTCGTATTAAAAACAAATGGAAGTTTCAGACTTTACAAGCATACTGAAGAATTATGATTATTAAATTGCGAACGATAAGTGGTTTTGGGCAACAAGTAGATTAGGGCAATTCTCTATGAAGTCATTGAGATATTCGATGTTCGAAACTACATTTATGCCACTCCTTTAAGAAACTTTGTGTTAGTCAAGCGGGCTCCCCTTAAAATGAGCCGCTTTACGTGAAGGATGCTATGAAATAAAATACCCCTTAACAACAAATCTAATATTTAGGCATAGATATTCAGTGTTCAACGTGCAAGTTATGCTATGCTCATTGGAGGTGGAATTGATGGATCATGTGTTACTTTAGATTTGGATAAGGGTATTCTCATGACGCGGTTGAGATTATTTGAGAATGTTATCAATTTATCAGCTTGTGAGTGACATAGCCTCAGTATCATCATCCAACTTTGGGAAAATTTCTTTCACGTACTCCTTTATATGATAGATAGCTATGTGCGGAAAATTTGGAATGCATTGGTGTTCAATACAGTAAAGTTATCGGTAACAAAGACAGTTGAAGAAATTAAAACATATATTTTCTTATGAATAAAACACGGGTTTATATAAATTCTATATCTTAGTCAAAATAGTGTTGCTTTCGGCTGATTGTCTTTCTAAGACACGAAGGTTACACAAATGGATGTCAGTTTCAGAGGTAAAGTTGGGTGTGTTTGTATCATGTTTGTTTAGTTTCTATTTTCCTTGTATCATTGTTATTTGTATATTCTCAGCTTCTATCGGGTTTTATGTAACAAAGTCTCATCGTTCAAAAAAAATTGTAGACGAGAGGGATGGAGCTTGAATGGTTGTTAAAAGACAATGATTGATTTCAGACATTTTTATTTGACAATACATTAATCTCATGTTTGGCTTGTGTACATGTTTGTAGGTCTCGTTATAGTTTTGGTTTGCTTTTTTAATGTATATTCCACCCACGTCATGTCCTATGGTCAAATTACATTCAAGTCACATTTGAACTCCACCACACTTAAACACGTTAGAGAGGGTTTGCTTATAAACTTTTTATATATTCGTTTTAAACTTATTATATACGATTTAAAAAATAAATAGATATGTAGCACCGTAGACAAATCGCAAGACGTTTGTTTACAATAGAGAATTGGTTGAAATAAATAAAGTTGTTTATTAATTCAGCCGCAAACATTATTAGTTTACAGGGTTTGTATGTGGTTTAACTTGTTTTGTGTGTTTCTGGATAATGTTGAACAACTCTAAAAGTTCAAGGGCTGTGTTTGATAGTATTCACAAAGTTAAGGGTTGCAGTTGTGTTTATAGGAGTCTTCAAGGTCTAAAGTCGAAGTTCTTATTCCTCAATATATAAAAGTAGCCATGTGGAGCCGAAGTTTTTTTAGTTTTTTAGTTTTTTTTAAATCAAAATCGCTTCAGTTGTCTTCATCTTGTGCTAGTGTTCGGGTTAATATTCTTGATTGTGTTGATCAAGAACTGTTCTCCTCATCTTGAAACTACACAGGAGTCTTTTGCAGAAACTCTAGGGATTTTGCAATATCTGAGCGGTATTGACTTGAGCGTTGAGTTCAGTTTGATTTCGTCGAGTTTGTTAACGATTCCGACTCTCGAGTCGTTTGTTGCGAAGAACTGCAATGTTACTGGAACGGTTTTCGTTAGATCTCAGTGCAGTAAGTGCTAACAATTCTAGATCTGGTTGGTAACCGGATCTCAGGTTCAGTTTATCACACCCCAACCGATGCGGAAACATCGAGGCGGGACGAAAAAGATTGCTCATTGCTCACAACGCTAATAGCGACAATAATTAATTAAACCGAATTTCCTTTCATGAATAAATTGTCATTACGATACAAGGAAAATTCAAATAACATAACAACATTTGACAAAATTTGATACAACAATAATAAACCTAAACGTCTATGTGTGTATCGAGTCTCAACGCTACTTCAATTTCATAGCATCATCTTCATCAACCTGTAACATGTTTTAAAATAGAGTTCAATGCAAAAACAAAGGCGGGTACACAAGTTTTAACATAAGCATACGCATACGAATAAGGTTTAAAACGAACCCACATGATACTAAGTTTATACAAGAGCATTATACATGGCATGCAATATTTCTAGTCAAGCCCTTTATTAACGCAAATTACGATATTTGAACATGGCCTCTAGATTTCACGAGGGAGGTGGTGCGTTAATCTTATAGCGCTATACATGTCAAATGAAGGCTTAAGATAAACTAATGACTATGGTATTACATACGAATGGTCCAAGATATAAGCAACAAGTAACGTATCAAAGCATTCATGAATATATGATTGTTTCGTGCATTTCATAAAGTTTAAGAATTGTGATTTTGTATATGGTAAACATGTTACACCCGAAAGTGATATAAACGAAAAGCGGGTCGAGTGTACTCACGGTTTTGCAAGCGTTCCGACTTGATAATCCGTGAAGAGTTATTTAAGTTGTGGGATGAACACCGAGTTATCCTACAAGAGGAAAACGTAGGTGTTAGCGTTGGAATGATAATGGAAGATTCGGGATTTGGAATAATGCATGCAAAGTAAAGTATACAAAAATACTCACTAAGGTATAACACTCGTTTTGACACTATGGGAACCCATTAGGGTTTATGTGATTTCATAGGTTGTAACCCCTATTAGAATCTAAACGAGGAACCATACACTTTAGTGATTGAACTTATTAACTTGACACATGATTATGTAGTCATTATCAAGGTTTCGGTTTAGGTATATATATATATTTATAGATTATAATAGTTATATCATAAGTCCTTTAAGGATATCATATAAGTCATGTAGGAGGTAGGTGGTATAACCATCCATTTAGGAACCTCTTATGAGTTCACCACTACACAAGTTGTCATAGACAATAAGGAGGGTCAAGAAAAAGAATAATAAAGAAATAAATACATGTTACTATACACTAAGTAGCCAAGTAATCTACAACCCGGTGAGCCGGCGTCGACACACGTCGAAGGCTAGACGGGGTTGTGTTACTTTCAACTAGCAAACTACTTAGGATGGAATGGGAAATCATCAAGGGTTGTGTGGACTTAGATGTAGGATAGCCCAAGCTAACCAAGTTAGTCACACAAGATCAAGTTCAAGACTTGCAACACTTGTGAGCTTTAAGCTCTTCAAAAACAGAAAGTTTAGAGTGTATAAACATTCCTATTTGCATGTATAACAACCTTGGTTAGTCTCACTAACCATAACTTTGATTAGGAGCTCAAGAATACAAGGTGGAATGAAGAAAGAATAAGATTTTGAAAGAGTTTTGTATAAAACAGAAATTTCAGCCCACTTTGGAGTCTTTTGGTGGATTCCCAGGTCTGGATCTACCATGGCAAGTCCGTGAGATCATACCTAAGACTTATACAAGCAAGTAGGAAGAAGAATCAAACAAAAAGAGTAAGAAATGAGCAAGTTATGCTCACTTTGGTGAATGTTGATGAATCTGTCTTTGCTACTGATTTCAGCTGATAAGGAGGTGTTTAGAGGAGGGATTAGAGTGTTTGTAAAATGTGAGGTGAGTGGGAATGAGGTGGGTTATATAGTTGAAGGTTAGGGATGAGTTAGGTGAGCATTAAGTGTAAGTAACACACCAAACTAGCACAAAATGACCCAATCCGTAACCTTGGATCAACATTCTGCGGATTATGGCGACTGGCGGAGGGTGTGAAGAAATGGGAAACACGCTCGCGGCCTGCGAGTAGGTAAAATCCCAAAGTTTGCTTATTTTTGGCACTTTTAGTCCCTGTAGTTTGGTTTTGTTGGTTTTTAGGGTGTTTTATGCACAAACGGCCTAGTATAAGGTTTATTACGTAATGTAAGCATAATAATAAGTACTAACAGGTATGATTACGTATAAGAATCACGTTTACGTTACATATGAAGTATGAATGTCACGTATTTGCAAGTTGTCACACGTTTACGAGTGTCAAGTAGTACGAGTATGAATGTATGAATATGTATATGTATAAAATGATTACGAATAAGCATAACATGAATAGGAATAAGGTACGAGTTTTCACTATGATTCAAGTCTCGGTTTACAACGATTACAAAGATTACAATGGAAGAGCGAATACAAGATACAAAGGTTTCCAAAAATAGAAATACAACACGAGCTTTCTAAATACGGAAAGTATGAAAACACCCGGCGTTACACAGTTGCTGATGTTTCTGTATCAGTTGCTTGTTCAAGTACCGGAGAGTTTGAAAGGTTGTTCGTTGCTAGAAGTGTTTGATATTCTCATAATAATTTCATCGGTGAGTTCCTGGTGGATGTATTATTGAGCTTGAGTGGGTTGAAGAGCTTGGGGTTAGGGTTTAACAATTTTAAAGGTGCGTTGCCGGATTCGTTGTCCGGAGTACCGAATCTGGAGCAGTTCGACGTGAGTTCGAACGAGATTTCCGGGGTAATATTAGCTGGAATTTGTGGTTCTGGTTGTGGCAGGTGGTGGTGCTTTTGAGAGAGAGAGTTGTCTGTATGTGTATATAATTGTTTTAAAGTATTAATTTTATGTTAAATGACCATATTGCCCTTCATTAAAAAGGGAGGAAAAGGATAAAAACTTTGGTGTTAACAGAAAAATTTAACTCTGTTACGATTCTGGACCAAAATGGCAAAAAAAAAATGAAACCACAGGGACCTAGATTTAAAAGATTTCAAATTTGGACTAAAGTGGCGAAACTGCCAAACCCTCAGAGAACATTTTAGCAGTTTACTAAAAAAAATTAAATAAGTTAAAAGAAAATTGAATGTGTGAAGTGATTTGCAATATCATACTCAACTAACAAAAAGAAAAAACACAACCAAATGCACATGGTACAACTAAGTTATTCGGTCGATGAATATGGCTACGCTTTTGTTTCTGTGGATGGCTAGCAATGCAAGGAGTTTCTCAGGGAAAGTTAAGTCGTGGAAAGAGGTATTGGATGACGTTAAGTCTAACACGTTTGAAATGTTTATGTTGGCATGGATGAAATGTTTGTATTGCTAGTATCTTGCAAGCTTGATTGAAATTTGTCTTAAAAAGTAATAAAAGGAAAACACACATGGTTGCTACTTTTGTTCTTTAATACTCTTTGAACATGAGTTGTCCATGTCAAATCTTGGTGTCAGTTCTTAAGCTTCCTCCACTTCTATTCATTAGAATTAGAACTTACACAACAAGGCAACTTGCATATTAAAACCTCAAATCATTGCAACCAAGAGAAATGTCTTTTATATTAGGGATATTGGATTTTAATAATCTTAACTTTCACCAATTGGCTGGCAATAATCCCAACATCAAAAACTCCCTCTGACAATCCCAACTTGTAAGAATTTGGTCTCCATCGATCCTTTTCTAACTGAGTTAGTTTTTTATTGACGTGGCAGCTTACGTGGCACAAACCTAGTTATTTGATGATGTGGGTGCTGATGTGGCTGCTCATGTGGCACAAACTTATTGTTTGGATTTTAATAATCCCAACTTTCACCACAATCAAGAACCACCACCACCACCATCAGTCGCCACCACAACCACCACCACCATCAGCCGCCACACCAAACAACCACCACCACCGCCACCACCATCAGTCGCCATCCACCACAATCATTCGCCGCCACCCACCATCATCAGCCACCACCACCAGCCGCCACCACCAAAAATGGTGGCGGTAGTGGCGGGTGGCAGCTGGTGGTGGTGGCGGTGGTGGTGGGTGGCGGCTGGTGGTGGTGGTGGCGGTGGTGGTGGTGGGTGGCGGTGGTGGTGGTGGGTGGCGGCTGGTGGTGGTGGTGGCGGTGGTGGTGGTGGGTGGCGGTTGGTGGTGGCGGTGGTAGTGGGTGGCGGTTGATGGTGGTGATGGTAGTTGTTGAAGGTTGTGAAAGTTGAGATTATTAAAATCCAAACACTAAGTTTGTGCCACATAAGCAGCCACATCAGCACCCACATTATCAAATAACTAGGTTTGTGCCATGTAAACTGCCACGTCAACAAAAAACTAACCCATTTAGAAAATGATCAATGGAGGCCAAATTCTTACAAGTTGGGATTGTCAGAGGTAATGTTTGAAGTTGGAATTATTGCCGGCCAATTTGTGAAAGTTGAGATTATTAAAATCCAATATCCATTTATATTAAGACACAGGCACGTATAATTATGAAAACGAATGAAATGAATGTGTGTAAGAGCATTCACACATCTTGTGCCCTAAATTCTAAATTATGTGAGAGGGTTTTTATATTATAAAAAGTGGTTAGAAGTGGTTGTGAGTGAAGGAAAGAGAAAATGTTATGGTTTATCTGTATATTTGGGGGGACACTGTTCACACTGTATAATATTTTAATATATTTTGAAAGTGATTGTGAATGAAAGAGAGGAAAAAAATGTAATGATAAAAATATAAAAATTATATTTATTTAATTGAAATGAGGGAGAATATATAGTTGTTTTTAGTGTAATTATATGGTAGAAAATAAAGGATAGGATGTGAATGCTCTAATAATACATGCTTCATGGATAAGATTACCATAGGTCTAAGACACGAAAGATTTATCATGGAATAATTGGCTTAGCTTTGATGTGTCATGTATAGGCGTTAGGGGTGTGCACGTTTCGGTTCGGTTCGGTTATTAGCATTATCCGTAACCGTATCCGAAGTCATCGGTTAATCAGTTCGGTTGATTCGGTTAATTTGTCGGTTTTCGGTTCGCTTCGGTAAATTTTCGGTTAATAATCAATTCAAACAAGATCTAAGTTTTTTGCTTAGAAATAAATGCAATGGAGGTATAAATATTTGAAATAGATGTATAAATACATGAAATGGACGTATAAATAAATGAAATGGAGGCATAAATGCATGAAATATATGTTTAAGTACATGAAATGGAAGTATAAATAAATGAAATGAAGGTATAAATAAATGATATGGAGGTATTATTACATGAAATGAAAGTATAAAATATGAAATATATGAAATGGATGTATAAAATCTAGAAATAAAAAAAACTAAAAATGGTTCGGTTCGGTTAGGTTAATTTCGGTTAACCGATGGTAAAAAAAATTGTCCGTTAACCAACTTTCGGTTAATTCAGTTTTGGTTAATTTCGATTCAGATTTGTCGGTTTTGAGTTCGATTTCGGTTAACGGTTCGATTATTGCACACCCCTAATTGACGTTTAATGTTTTTACTTTTTATTTTTGATATTGTATTCTGATGTGGTTAACAGGCTTTGTTGATCCTTTATTTAATAAAGTTCGCTTCATGGAGTCACACGCTCAATTTGAATATTTTTTTAATCAATTTTAATAAAGTAAACATAGATTTAAAAGTAAACATATATAGATAAAACGTATTTTTTTGAAAGTAAACATAGATTTAACTTGCTATTCATAATTTTTTTATATTATTTTTATTGATTAATTACAAGAAAGAGTTCAAGAAATGCAAGTAGCATTGGCGGAAGAGGCATGTGAAATGTGAACCAAGTCAATTGCCCAAACATACGTTGTAGGCCAGGACTCCAAGAAATTTAGGGTCCCTTGTCCCTACATAAACATATGTTATAATATTATGTCCCACAACCATACTTCTACTTTACATGTCTACAAATCACAGTTTTATAAAATAGGTTATTACTAAGAAAAAAATGCTAACCAAATATATTTTATGATGTGACATACATTTAAAAGTTTTAAAGGTTATTTCAGGCAAAGTGATCAAACACGGGAAAGCGTGCCTTGACAACCAGCACGTGTTTATCCCATTTGCTTTTGATACTTTTTGTTTCCTGGCGCCAGAGGCTGTGGACCTACTTAGTCGAGTTTAAAGGCAGGGCCGTCTCCCAAAATCACAAAAATTTTTTGGCCCTGTTCGAGATAAAAGATTTGGGCCTTAAAAACTCATAATACTACGATAATTGTTATGAAATAGACAAAACAAATTTATAAAAATAGTGTAGCAAAAATAATCAAAAGTATCGAACTTACTTGCTAAGCAAACAGTGTAGCAAAAAACTTGTGTATTCGGTTTTGTTTTACTTCGTCCGCCTTTCTTTTCTCTTCCTCTAGCTTCCTCTTCTTACGTTTTTTATGGCTGGATAGGTTTTTGTATTTAAGAACGGGAGGCATAATTTCTACATATTAAGGAAAAACATTCATTCAATCACAATTCACACGAAGTTATATACAAATACATTTAAAGTATAATTAAACATCAAACAAAGTTTTATCATATATGAAATCAGAATCACATTTATGTTGGAAATCAGACCCTTCGAACAAACACAAAACACGAGATTGAACGAACTAGTTCGACTCTTTTATTTATTTATCAATAAAGAGCACTCTAGTTAAAATAACCATAGCCATCCATTTATACTAAACTAAACCCAAACCTACTATGACTCAAACACCAATTAAATAATTACTAAACCCTAACTAGATAAATATATCTAATAAACTAATAATCATCTTCAACACTTTTAATTATCTTGAACCCAATTCAACTCCGATTAGGATTAACCCAACAATTCAGAATTATCTCTTCAATTTATACCTCAACAATCAACATATGAATTATGAAATCAATCAGAATCAGTGAATCACATATGAAATCAGGCTAATCAGTTAAAGTTTATACAATTATAACTCCTGCTGCAGTGCTGCGATGATGATGATTGAATGATCAGATCAGGGCCGGCTAAATGCAGTGCTGCGATCGATCCTCATATAAACTTAAAAATAATTCCAAGTAGCTCATCAAACATAATAACATCAACTTATTGAATATTTCATATAACCTTCTAAAATTTGTTGTTAAGCTATATACATTGAGCCAATATTAAAACATACTAGATATTAAGGTTATAGAACATAAAAGTAGTGCTGGTAAGAGTCAATATTGATCTTCTGTGATTTAAAAATTAGATACATACACAAACACACACATATATATATACATAAATAACGATTTTTAACCCTGAATTGAAGAATTCCCGATGAAACCCATTCCCATCCTTCTTTCTTCACTAACACCTCAACGTTACTTAGCCATCCCCTTCATCGTTCACCTCCATCTCTAAAGTTATTTTATATCCATCTGATATTCCCATAATGATGTTGTTCACGTTGATTAGATGTCGTAGGAACACAATTTGAAGTGAAGAATCCAACGAATTCTGTGTGAAATCGACAAAGGAAAACTAAATAAACGTTTTATATATTCCACTGAAATTTTGGCAGAACTTTGTTACAATAAGACTCGTTTCAAAACCTAGGTTTTCAAACTTATCACATTGGAGCGCATCACACATCTATATATAGACACACCCACTGACCAGCGCATCACAATAAGCGCATAACACCTTGAGCTCCACTGATACGCTGTGCATGAAGTCATGCAGGCGTATCACATCATGCGCTCCTAACAAACACAACTCAAAACATAAAACTCAAACAAACATAAACGACACGAAAACTCTACCATACATTACATAGACTCAAAAACAAAAGATGCAGACAATAGACATTATTTACCAGCACATTCATCATCATTCACCCTCTTTTCTATTTCCTTTTAAAATATTAAATAGAGAGAGAGATGAGAGAGAGAGAGAGAGAGAAAGAAGCATGATGAACGAGATGGCAATCCTTCACACCTCGTAAACTCACAAGATGAGAAGTGGGGTATGGTGTTCCCCTTCCATTCCAAGATTCCACATTACCATCCCGTGTTTCATCTTTCACCCATAACACGTAACAAGTTCCTATTCGGTGCGATGTATTTTTTTTAACATTACTCAGAGTCACATTGTGTTTCTAAATATGTATGGACGGTATTTGCTAGCAAAGAAAAAAAACATATTAGCATACTAATTTTCTTTTGTCATTGTAACTAATGTTATGGTATAACATTAAATTAAACGAAGCAAGTATCTTAGTTTATATTGGAAAATTCCATCTTACGTGATACGCATAACGTAGTAAGATTAGTCGGTATGGGGCACGGCCAAGGGCCGGCAAGGCACGGCGTCGCCCCGCCACACTGCCCCCTTTAGCCCGTCCCCGTCCTCTTCGTCCTCCCACAGCCGCCCAAGCCGGGCCTCACCCCCTCACACACACCTATACATACATACATATATATAAATGAGTTCATCACCCACCTCCTAGTTCCATTCCCTTTAGACTCATCCTCACACCTGCTTACGTGGCATCCTACATGACGGCTCATCCCCATAAAAATTACCCTCCCCATGCCTTCCAGCCTAATTAATAAACAAAAGTATGGTTTTTTTTGTATGACTTGAAAGCTTCAAATATATTATTATATTATATTATATTTGAAAAGCGTTACCAAATTAAGAAACTGTCGGTCAATTACGAAGATTCCCAAAAGAATATAATCGTTGTATCTGGACAGATTCCGTGCTTGTTACGGCACGTTAAAGATATCTCGAAATAGTACATTTTTCATTCCTATTTATTTATCTATAATACTATGCATAAAACTTGAAAAGAATACAACTTTGTTAGTCATTTTAAGACACACAACGTTTATTATGATGTGTAAGAGACACATTTTCTATGTAATAGTTTCTAAATTTCTTGTTGTTAAGACATCGTTTTATTAACTTCTTAATACACAACTTTTAATTTAAATGCGTAAAAAACACATACTTTATGCGATAGTTTCTAAATTTTTTCTAATTAAGACGTCATTTTGTTTTACGATTCTGAAAATACTGTTGCAATATGCTTATTTTTATATCCGATTCGATAAAATTTGTATTCTAACGAACCAAATATAGTTGATATCTTTTTCTTTACCATGAGGGACTGAAGTGATATCGTTTGAACAAATGAAAAATATGAGTATTTGAACAATTTAGTGGTTACTTTTTTTCCCAACGAGTATATGATGAGTATTTGAACAATTTAGTGGTTACTTTTTTTTCCAACTTATAACACGTTAACATATTGATGTTGGTCATATTACACCTTAATTTTTTTGAGTTCTCTTTCGTTTGCTTCTGGTAACGTACCAAACCAAACCAATACCGATCAAATTCCTGCCACCTCTCTGGGCCAACACACAGGTTGAATTTCACTAGTTTTTTTTTATGAATTATAAGAGTTCAATTAATCTCGTTAACATGATCAAATACATAGAATCCTTTTGAACTCTTTTAATCAAATTTAAACAGCATATAGAAGTTCAAAACCTTTTGATCGGAAAATTGATAAGATAAAGTGTTTTATACCAATACCACTGTTAGACTTTGTTTAAAAATAATTTGTGATCATTCAATTAATTAACATATTAATTAACCACAGAGTAAAAAATAAAACCCAGCTTTTTTTTAAGGCAGAAAATAATAAAATTAAAATCAGTGAGTGAAAAAGTACATGTGTGCAAATAAAGATAACAAGACCGTCCACATGTGAATCGTCCAAAACAAGACTCCAAAATCCAAACGCTTGCTCAATCGGTATCCACTCATGTTACTAATAATAGTTAGATCTACTGAGAAGTAAAATATATCTTTTCTAGAAGAAAACGAATTTATAGATTTTGAGGTCTCATGAGATTTTATATACAGAACATTTGTCATATATATATGGATTTATTTAACTTTTTTGAACAACGGCGTATTCGTATTCAGTGGCATGCCTCTTTATAGCCCAAGTATATATCATACCTTAGACGAATGACAACCGTTCATTATTAATTTGACGCTTGAAGATGACACCAAACCATTTCAAAAGGAAGCCGGCTAACTTGTAAAACCCCCTGACTTGCTTTCCAGGAGAAATTCGCTGACAACAAGATTTGAACCGGGAGATATTATTAGTATATTTATTTAGAGTAAAGTACACGGATGGTCCGTGTGGTTTACCTAAATTTTGGATTTGGTCTCTGATTTTTCAAAAGTACACGGATGGTCCATAAGATTTGCACTTTGTAACGCATTTAGTCTCTAACTTGTACATGCTAAAACCTTTAAATTTGTTGGCTGAGAACTAAGTCCATTACAAAGTACAAACCTCAAAGATCATCCATATACTTTTAGAAATTTAGAAACCAAATCTAAAATTTTGGTAAATTATGTTCTTATACTCTTTATTTACCAAGTTAAAAGATTTAAACCTTTATGAGTTCTTGGTATTATTATATATATAATTTATGAACTTATTAGTTAGAGTGAATTTTGTCATTTTATGAAATTTGTCTTTTATGATTTTTTGTTCATCTTTCTTCTTTTATATTTTTTGGTTTTTCTTTTTTTAAGTTTCAATCGAACTTGATATTGTACACGTAATAAAACGAACAGTCTAATAATGACCGAACAACGTCAATACCGAAATTGATATTCATTTTTAGTGTTTCGATCGATGTAAACACATCTCGGTATTTTTTTGGTCGTATCATGACTTTTTTTTTGTTTCTCTTTCGATAAGTGTCAGTATCTTAATGAACCAAACCAATATCAAACGAATACCTGCCATTAACGTTATTTTTACTATTGCGTCTACGTTTCCTTTAAATATTAGGTCGCACCGCCGCAAGGCTCGGATGTAACCCACTAGTTCACAAAAGTATGGGTGTTGGAGTGTGAACTATGAAGCATGATTCATTGACTTGTTGACTATATAATATGTTCCCACGAGACTTGGTCAACGGATTGTCTTGGATATTGGGTGGTTCGAGAATCGTTTTATTTTACTATAATTTAAAAAAATTACTTAATTAACATTTGATATTTTGATTCATCTTTTTCAAAAGCATTGTTCAATATATACGTATGACACCGTCATCATAACTTTTACAGATGCATATGAAAAAAACTTCGACATGTTAACCCTTGATTATAAATGAATCTGAAGTTTGTGTTGTTTTAATTAAAAAAAAACAACTAGCTTTGTAAGGATATTCAAATGTGTTAATGTTCAAAAATTAAGAAAACATCCCGTAAAGTACTCCATAACTTTTGATTTATTTGTCTATCGATCTAAAATTTAATGTTAAGAATAAAGCCTTATGCTATCCATTTTTAACTTTATAATATTTAAGGATGAAAAACACACGCATCCTCTTTTTGAAATAAGGTTTTTGAGGCTGAGTACTGACTGAGTAATCACTACAAGGTAGGTTGTCAACTTGACTTTCTTTAACTCGGCCTAGCTGTTTGGAATCGATTAAACGCGATTAACCTCGGCTAAAATCGGATCTAATAGGTCAACTCATGCTGAGTTTGACTTTAAAAAAAGAAAACCTAATTTTATATGTCTATCACATTGAAGAACAATTATTGTATTTAAAGGAATCAAAATCAATTTTTAAAATACTTTACTATTTGAAAAACACTTTTTTATTTATATTGATAAAATATTAGTAAATTTATGATATTTGACATATATGTAGTTCACAAAAACTAATTTCTTTATAATTTAGCATGTCTGAGTACTCTTCGTTTTTTTTTGTAAGCCACTCTCAACTAGGATGGGATTGGTACTGTACTGTACCCATACCCGTACCGGTACCGAAAATACCAGTACCGAATTTGAACAAAACTAAGTACCAAATACCGTTCCAAATATATAGGTACGGTACGGGTACGGGTATGGGTACTGGTACGGGTATTTTCGGTACAGTACCCGCTTTGGTACCATTTTGTTTTTATATAGTTTTTGAGCACTCGTACGGGTACTAGATAGGTAAAATTGACATGAGTACCAATATAGTACGTGTACCAAATATGTAAAACTGTTACGAGTACTAATATGATACGGGTACCGTATAGGTAAAATCAATACAAGTACTATAAATACCATAATATGAAATAAAACATAATATAAAAAAACTTTTAAAGATTTATATAAAATTCGGTACCAGTACCCGTTTTTACCCGTACCCGTACCAATACCGAAAGTACCGAATACCAAAATCAATAAAACTGGGTACCGATACATGTACCGAATACCTAAAATCGGTACGGGTAAGGTACGTGTACGAGTAGGGATATTTGGGAAAAAAAAGCTCATCCCTACTTTCAACTTCTGGTCAACCGACTAGGAGCGCCTATCGACTTTTGCAACAATATAAACTTATCAAACTTGTCCCAGATAATAAGGAAAATAAGTTATTTTAAGTTCAAATGAAATATTATTTTGAGATAATTCTTTTAATGGCTTTCATATTACAATATGTAACTAAATCCCACCTACAACATTTGGTCCACATATAACATCTCAATATCATAACCAATGTCCTATTTGAATAGAATTCAATATATTCTCTTTTACTTTGAATTTTAAAAACTCTAAACACATTTTTTATTGTATAGTGTTTTCTTTATGTAATTATATGTTTGTCTGCAATATTTTCTTGCGAAATTATGTTGTATCCTTTAAATTTGTATCCTAATACAATATTTTATTGAATCTCAAATATTGAAAAGCGTTTTTTTTTTATTTTTATAGTAGAAAGACCCAAGATGCATCAAATGCAAGATTTCTCAAAAGAGATGATTTACATACCATACAAATTAATATTTGTAACATCCTACACATCATACAAAATCATATTGGATCTATTCGTAAGGAGTTTACAGATTTGTTTTACTTGTTCGAGTGGAAATTTCCTGGAAGGTCACTCACCCTGAACTGCTCCCGCTCGAGCATGCTTAAGTGTCGAGTTTTTCTCACATCTACGATCTTACGCCCAAAACACGCTGGTAACGTTTTAGATATGACATATCTTATGACCCAATATCTCTCCTATGGACAATAAAGAATAATAATAAATTTACGTACACGTATAGTATGATCATATGATGTGTTGGAGTAGAATAACTTGTGTGGCATACAAATAAGTGAAATCACCCTCTTTTCAGTCACATATATGTTATGAATGTAGGCCGGTTACTGAAAGAAAAACTATTAACTTTTATTGTATTTACTTAAGGTACTATTACCATAAGGTTTTAACCATGTTAATAAATATCTTATAGTCACATGTAAAAAAATCAAAGGAATTCTATCATACATCAAAATACTTTATGCTAAAAATAAAATTACATGTATTTTTTTAGTATATTGTTTAAATATGTAAAAGATATAACCACATAAATAAAGTGTAAAATGTCTTTTATATAAACAATGATTCATGTAATTTTTTTTAACGACTAACAGAATCAATCAATCCTGAGTATTCACGGGTACCCACTGGACAAATGGAGTACTTCGAGAGTAGTCGACCACCAATTCCGGGGAAAGCCTGGTAACCCACCCGCCCGTAAGTACGACAGTAAAATTACCGGTAAAACATATTTGGCTCAAGGATCCAACCTAAGTTTCTCTGAGTCTCCTATCATTGCTTACCAGACACCAATGCACCACTCTACACCAAATGAAAATTGAATCTGTGTTTTTTTTGAGAGAAATGTAAACTTTTCACCACTTAATTTATAGATAATTGCAATGACTGATGTGATTGTTTTTATAATTTCCCATGAATGTATGATGATTGAGTTTGAAACATCCCACGTGTCACGTGGTTGTTTAAAAACTTAAAACATGGAGATGTGGGATGTTTGATGTCATCATGTTACGCTGGATGGTGTTTTTTTTTTTTTTTTTTTTCTTTTTTTGTATATTGAAACAAATCATTGAAGGAACTATTCGTTTCTAATGATTTTACTGCATAGAATTTGTGATATTACTATTCTTTTCAATATTTTATTTACTATTCTTTTCAACATTCTTTTCAAAGTTTATTTATACGTATGATTAAAACGGACCCCTTTCTAATGAGCTTTTTTCAAGATAAAATACTGACTGGGATCATCGATCTTCACAAACCCATTGGATCATTGTCGCAACATAAATAGAGGAGTTGCTAGTAACAACTACTTACCTTAAAACCATTAAAACCGACCCTAGCAAGACGCTAGAGCCAAAAACAATAACCGATTATAATCAATTAGACTTAAAAAAAGAACTACAAATTATACCCTCTTGCAACTTCACACCTGACTGTCAAACTAAAGGCAGATTGGAGGAAGTATTTTTTTAATATTAATTATGATGTTCTCCCATTTTTAAAGCTATCCTGATCAGGAACCACTAGTAATCTAGTATGGCTTGTTTGATGATGAGTTATTGGTGTTAAAGAATTTCAAAAAAAAAGGTTATTGGTGTTAAAAGTTAAGTTAACATTTTGAGTTTGGTCAACTTGATCAACAGCTAGTTGACTACCATATTTAATGTAGTTTTTACTAAAACCTATTAATTAATGATTATGTTAATGATAAAAACTAATTAAAAAAAACCACATTTTTTCCTCAAATATTGTTTATAAGTTAGGTTAGTAGGTGTGGTGATGTCCATCCTTAAGAGATGGGCCTCCCATTCTTGAAAGGGGATGACCTTTAAAGGATGGAGCAGCTTAAGGGATGGGCCTCCCATTCTTGAAAGGTAGAGATGGGCATAAAAACCGGTTTCGAACACGAACCGGTAGAATCGAACTGGACCCGGTTTCAGTTCCTACCCGACATTAAGTGGAATCGGTTCCGGGTTCAAAATGGTTCCACAATTTTACCATTTGAATCGGGTCGTACCCGGTTCCTACCCGTACCCGGTTTCACTAGTACCCGGTTCCACCAGTACCCGGAAATGCAGTTCTAGAAGGAACCGGTTATACCCGTTATAATGTTACCGTTGGAACCGGTTATAGCCGTTAAAATGTTACTGTTGGAACCGGTTCCTGATCGTTGGAACCGATTCTATATATATTGTTTAGAAATCTATTGTTTAGCACACAATTTCTCATATCTATTTTTTTTGTTACATTTCTTTCTTGTTCTTTTTCACATTCTAATCAACAAATGGCCTTAAAGAGTTTCAAAAACGCAAATTCCCAATCCGTTAACAATGTTCCTCAAGATCAATCGGTTCCATATGTGGTTGGAACATTGTCTCATAACCGCAGTAAGGAAGTTTGGAGCAATTGGGAGTTGGTCGAGATGAGTGACGGCTCGCAAAAAGCTCAATATAAACATTGTGGATCGTTATTAGCCAAGGAATGAAACTCAACGTTAACGAAGCATATTAATAAGTATTGCAAAGCTTTAAAGGAAATGACATCTGGTCAAGTTCCACTATCCAAAGATGGTACCATTTTTCGTTATGAGCAAAAATTAGCTCGCGATCGGATGGCGAAGTTGGTGATACAAAAAGCGTTGCCGTTTGGACACTTCGACAACCCCGATCTTACTAATCTTATTCGGGAGACGCTACAACTTCGCTATAAACATGTAAGTCGTCGCACTTTAAAACATCTTTGTTTAAGTTTATGTGAAAATGCAAAAAAGATTTAATTGTTTTTTTTAAGAATTTAAAAACTAGTGTAAACCTAACTAGTGATGTGTGGTCGGCTCCACATGGTTTACCGGAATCGTACATATGTGTCACCGCTCATTGGGTTGATCCCGATACATGGCAAATGATGAAGCGTACGATTGCGTTTGACGAGTTTCTTTCTCCTCATACGGAAGAAAATATTTATAAAATTATAAATGGCACAATAATTAAATATGGTTTAGAAGATAAAATTTTTTCAATATCCTTTGATAATGCTTCAAACAACACAACGGCGATTGAAAAATTAAAGTTGAAGTACAAACCAATACTTGATGGTGTTTTTTTCCACACACGATGTGTTGCACATATTATTAACTTAGTAGTGCAAACCGGTTTAAAAGACCAATTTGTATCGGATTTTATTATAGCATTTAGAGCTATGCTCCAAGATGTTTTCAAAAGTAGAAAAGAAAGATATCAAGAATATAAAAAACTTTGTAAAGATGTCAACCAAAAAATTATTGGACCGAATTGGGATATACCGACTCGTTGGAATTCAACTTGTCATATGTTTGAAATGGCTATAAAGCAAATGGGCACTTTAAAATCTTTTCATACAACTTTAAGTGATGAGTAGCTAGTCATCCCCTTTCCCGACACGGCTTGGGAAAATATTAATAACCTAAGTATTTTTTTACAAGTTTTTAAAACTACAACAACTTTGATTTCTGGTGTTTATTATCCTACTAGTTCTAAAGTTGTGGACCAATTGTATTTGATAACAATTAATTTTAAAAAGTTTGAAAATTCTAGTGACATGTTAAGGAATATGACGAGACCAATGATTCAAAAATTTTTAAAATATTTTTTAGAACTACCACCCGTTTTTCTATGTGCCACCGCTTTAAATCCAGCTTTAAACGTACCGGGTGTTGAATCTTTAATTGATGAAATTTATGACAAGTTGGATATGCATAAGGAGGATCCAACTTTAAAAGCAAAAACAAAAAAAATATTCAATGAGTGTATGGCCAAACTTTATGATCATTATTTTAAAAAATATGGTGAAAAAAATCATACAAATTTGTTTGAGTCTCGGTCCACGGCCTCTAACGATGAAACAAGCGAGGATCCACTTATAACCATGTTGAATGTCGTTAGAGACGAGACCGCTAGACAACAAAGGGGTAGTGAACCAACAAGTGAACTTGAGAGATATAAAAAAAAATCCATATTCGCTTACTATGACCACCGAAGAGTATCTGAAATTTGATGTTTTGGCATGGTGGAAATCGAAAGAATCCGAATACCCGATTCTAGCCACCATGGCTCGTGATATACTAACGGTCCAAGCTTCCACGGTAGCTTCGGAAAGTGTGTTTTCTCTTAGTGGCAGGGTTTTGTCAATTAGAAGAACAAGACTAACTCCGGAATTGCTAGAGATGGCAATAAGCTTAAAGGACCATTTGGATGCCGTTGATCGTGTTCAACATAAAACTAGTCTAGAAGATGAAGTTGAGTTAGAGCATAAAATTGTTGACGAAGAGGAGGACGAAGAAGTGGAGACTAACGATTCGGACGACGATTGTACCGAGGTACCCGCACCTAAGAGAAACTCATCGGAAAGTGTTGCACCTGCCGCTAGTAAACGATCAAAGAAATAAAATCTTACTGGAACCGGTTCTGAGTAATTTTTATTTTTTTTGTAACCGGTTAATTTTTTTTATATATTGTAACCGATTAATTTGTTTTTAATTTTAACCGATTATTGTTACTATTTTTATTTATCAATGTAACTAATAATAAAAATCAAACATAACAAACACAATAGAAAGAAACATTACACAAACTTTATTAAAAACACCAAACCAAACGGGTTACATCAAACATTTGAAGAACCGGTGCCGGAACCTTCTCCCGTCTCATTTTTCTTTGCCTTCGTCACTGGGCAATGCCGCTCAGTGTGTTTCTTAAGGGTTGAGTTGGCTGTGGCCTTCATAAATTTTCCACAGTCTTTGCATCTAGCCATCTCATGGCTGTCGGACATTAAACAGAGATCAAAATTCTTCCATATAGCTAGGTTTCTTTTCGTCTCTAAGACCGTAACAACTTCGTCGTTGCATGCCATAGGTATTTTGCAAGAACTTAGAAGTTGATTGATTTTGTAAGTTGATGATGGTGAGTGTTAAGTTTAGAAATGGTAAGTAGGAAGGGGTTTATATACAAAAAAAAAAACCGATTTTTTAATCAGGAACCGGTTTCCAACGGTAACATTTATCAGGAACCGGTTCCAACGGTAACATTTATCAGGAACCAGTTCTGAACAGTAAATGGCAGGTTTGACTGTCAGGAACCGGTTCCCAATAGTAAAATGGCAGGTTTGACTGTCAGGAACCGGTTCTGAACAGTAAAATGACAGATTTGACTGTCAGGAACCGGTTCCCAACACTATCAGAAACCGGTTCCGCACCATACCCGGTTCCACACCATACCCGGTTCCATAATGCCCATATCCGGTTCTACACGGTTCCATATTCTTGGGTGTGAACCTGGGTAGGAACTGGACCCGGTACCACACCATACCCGGTTCCAATGACATCCAAGCAGAACCGGGTCCGGGTTGGAACCGGTTCCGGGTAATAATAAAACCCGATTATGCCCATTTCTATTGAAAGGGGATGACCTTTAAAGGATGGAGCAACTTAAGGGATGGGCCTCCCATTCTTTAAAGGGGATGACCTTTAAAGGATGGAGCAAGGTTATGGAGAATAGACCTCCCCTTTATTTTGTTTTTGTTTTTCAGAATTAAATAACTTAATAACTAAAACAATACATAACTTAAAAAGATATTAGTTAACTTAAAAAAAACATAACAGTATTTAATAGTTCAAAACATAAACTAATTTTACCTTTTTGGATGTGACATCGGTGTATGCTTTGAATGGACCATCAAGTCGTCCATTTTCGAAGTGCCCCCAGATGAGGCCTGTTTTTTTTTGTTTTTTTTGCAGTCGCCGCCCTTTTGGCTTTGTCCCTTCCTGAGAAAGGTTCCTCCTCCGGAACTTCCTTCACATCCTTGTCAAACTCAGGCTCGTCATTTATATATATTTGCAACGTGCGTCCAAGCCTCCCGCACTGTAACTTCCAGTCTCTGAGGTTTTGTGTCACACCCCAACCGATGCGAAAACATCGAGGCGGGACGAAAGAGATTGCTCATTGCTCATAAATACTAATTGGCGACAATATTTAAATAAACCGGATTTCATTTCATAAGTAAAATATTCGAGTACATTACATGGAAATTCAAATACAACAATAATTAAGGCAAAATTTGATACAACAATTATAAACCTAACGTCTATGTGTGTATCTAGTCATCAACACTACTCTAATTCCATAGCATCATCTTCATCAACCTGTAACATTTTTTAAAATAGAGTTCAATGCAAAAGCAAATGCGAGTACACAAGTTTGGTGATACATAGCATAAGTATAAAAGTTTAACTCAAATCCACATGGTAATTGTAAGCAAAGACTATACTAATCATGCATTACTAGATCAAAACCCGAGTTTCCATAAAAGTTTTACGAGGTCGAGCTTCCCTCGTCGCAAAAGTAACCCCGACGGGTGGTGTGCTACTCCTATAGCGCTATATATGATAAGTTGGGCTAGCTAAATTAATGATCGAGCATGTATAATTCTAGCATGTATCTAAGCATAACAAGTATCATGTATTAACGGATTGAGCATGTAAAGCATAAGTTGTGAATTGTGTATTTTGATAGGTAAACATGTTACAACCCAAAAGTGAGAAAGCGGTAAATGGGTCGAGTGTACTCACGGTTTTGCTAAAGTGTTCCACTTAAAGAATCCCGCGAGCTTGTTGTGATTAGGGTTTGGCACCTTGTCCTTTTACAATAAGAACATAGGTATTAGTTATGAGTGTAACGGAAGATTCGGATTATTCGAGCAAGGTTGAAGGAAATGAGAATAAAGTATTATAGTATGAAAATAATCACTAAGATATAGTACTTGTTCTTGACACTATGATAACCCGAACGGATTTGATATGGTTTCAGAGGTTCAAGACCTATTAGAATCGTGACAAGAAACTACATACTTTAGTGATAAAACTTAATAACTCGATAGATGATTACTTAGTCATTATCAAGGGTTCGGTTTTTAGGATTATATTATAGTCCATAATATATATACATAGTTATATAATCATGTAGGAGGTGGGAGGATGAACCATCCACTTTGTACCTCTAAGTATCATGTAAGTCAAGTATGAGGTGGGAGGTTTAACAATCCACTTTGGAACCTCTTATGATGTTCACCACTTCACAAGTCACCAAAGGTAACAAGGAGGGTACTAGAACAAGAATATAAACAAGAATGTAAATGAAAAGAATATAATGTGTGTCACCATGATATCAAGTAGTCAAGTGAAATACAACCCGGGGAGCACACATTGACACACGTCAACGGCTAGGCGGGGTTGTGACACTTTAGAACTAGCAAACTTCTTGGGATAATGATGAAAATCATTAAGTGATGTGTGGTCACAAAGTTTAGGATAGCCAAAGCTAACCAAGGTGGACACACAAGAACAAGTTATGAACTTGCACCACTTGTGAGCTTGAAGCTCTATGAAAACAAAATTATTATAAGGATAAATCCTCTTGTTTGAATGTCGCAACCTTGTTTTTAAGCCTAACCAACTACAATAGTGTTGTAAGCATTCGGACATGGGTTTGAGATGAGTTAGACTCAAGTTTTGAATAGAATAAACAAGTTTTTGAAAGAGTTTTGTTTAAAACAGAAAGTTTCTTGCACTTCAACCTCAAATATGAAGGAGTTCCATATTGGTTTTCCATGGAAAAACCTAAGGAAACAAGCCTAGAGGTGTCCCAAGTGCTAAGAAGGAAGAAACCATGAGAAAAGAGAGGTAGAAGTGAGCTAGAACTCACTTTGGAAACCTTGAACTTTCTGCTCGGATTATGAGTTTAGAAATTGATTTTAGAGTGTTTAGAGTGAGGATTAGTGAGTTTGTAAAGTGGGAGAAGTGTGGGAATGAGTTGGGTTTTATAGGAAGTGATTAGGGTTAAGTTTGGTGTGCATTTAGTGCAAGAAGCACAATCCTTGTGCCTTAAAATTGACCAACCCATGAGCTGAACAAACTTTCTGCGGATAAGGGGGACTGGCGGGGAGCGAGAAGAAAAGGCCTACACGCTCGCGGCCCGCGAGTGGCTGAAGAAGTTTGATTTTTGTCATTTTAGGTCCCTGAAGTTTATTTTTGATGGTTTGAGGGTGTTTTAAGCATAAAAAGTGCATTTTAAGTATATGAAGCATATCATAACATATGTGTATGTACCAAATGATTGAGATCGAGTATAAATGTCACGTATAATGTATGTATAATGTATCAACGTCGCGTATTAACAAGTATGCCACATCTTCGAGTATATGTATTATGTATAAGTATGTATGAATAAGTATGATTGTGTATAACAGGTATAAAGATAAACATGTATTTTCCATTATGATTCAAGTCTCGATTACAACGATTACAACGAAATGAAGGATACGAATACAAGGATTTCCAAAAATAGAATTCCAACATGAGCTTACTATAAATAGAAAGTATGAAAAACGCGAGGCGTTACATTTTGTCCGTTTAGCTACTGCAACCACGTTTTAAACCGGCGCCCACTTGTTGGCTTTACTCATAATTTTCCACGCACGCACGTGTGGGAAGGATGCATGTGGCGATCTTCGGATCTACACATCGCCTCTTTGAAATGCCCTCGTCATTTCACCCACTTTGAGTATGAGTATACAAATTGTTATAAATCCCACAAAAATGTTGGACCATGGTATTCATCTTCCGCCACTTCGAAGAGACGAAATCGATCTCTCGATACGGACCTTGCTCCCTAATCGAATGGAATTTTTTACTATTTCCTTTCAAAAACCATCTCTGATTTGGTTGTTGTCTGCATTTCAATATAAATTTAACAAAAATTATCAACAATAATATATATATATATATATATATATATATATATAATATATATATATAGGGCTGTTCAAAAAGCTCGCGGCTCGGAGCTCGCTTGGAATTAGCTCGAAAAAAGCTCGCTCGATATGGTTCAGTTTAAATGTGAGCCGAACCGGCTCGGCTCGGTTAGGAAGTGAGCCTAGCTCGGCTCGGCTCGTAACGAGCCGAGCTGGCTCGGTTTGGCTCACTTTGTAGCTCGGTTCGGTTTAGCTCGGATTATTTTGCTTATAATAAGTTTTAATTTTATATACATTATAATATATTACCAAAAAACTGATTACTATTTACATATATATAGGTTTGTAATTTGATATCTATGACATATTTGAAGGTTGATTACCATACTAATGAACTAATATTGTATTTAATTGAAATTAAAACTTGTTTGCGTTGTTGAACTTGATTTTGGTTTGTAATGTATTAGGTTGAACTTATTTTGAATCTATTCTTTTAAAGTATTGAATAATATTTTAGGTTACTGAATTTTAGGAGGTATATATTAATTTTTCTTTATAAAATCGAGCTAAACTAAAACCAAGCCGAGCCCGAGCTTAGATTTTCAGCTCGGTTTAAAATCCGAGCCGAGCCGAGCCAGCTCGGTTTATAATCGAGCCGAGCCCGAGCTTGGCCTGGCTCGGCTCGGCTCATGAACAGCCCCATATATATATATGTATATATATGTATAGCTCGGGCTCGGCTCGGCTCATGAACAGCCCCATATATATATATGTATATATATGTATATATATATATATATATATACTTCTTTTTACAATTTTAATAATGTAATAATACTATATAAATACTTACCAACAATTTAGGATTTGACGTAGCAACCCACGCCTTGACTAATGCCTCCTCCTCGATTTTTGACCAAGCTTGTGGTTTCGGTTTCGAAGTTTGGTTACCGCTTCCACGCACTGGTTGCTTATTTTTTTCCGTTTGGAAGTCTGGGGTTGCGCGTCTAGCACAAATTCTTCAACCTCGTCTTCTACCGGCTTTGACGATCCGATCGGTGGAGGTGGTGTTGATTGACGTTGCGGTTGAAATTGCAAGTTAAACTGGTTTTGCATTAGCATTTGTTGCATTTGGGTGAAAACGTTGGAGGTTTGTTGGAAATCCGTAAATGAAAATTGGGATGCCGACCACTCCGGATCGAGCTTTGGAGTGTAGCCTGGTACCACAAAAAGGTTTGGATTCGGGTTGTTTGGGTTGTATGGATCCATGGAAAAAGTTGAATACTTTTAAAAAAAATGTAGAGATTATATAAAAGAAATATAAGAATAAGGTGGAGAGTATGTTGAAAATGGTTAAGATATTGGTATATTTTTAAAAGGATTAAATATATTTCAAATGAATAAGCCTGATGTCGAACGACCCTTTTTTAATTTTGGGTCGTCGATGTCGTCCTTTGGGAGACAGGGACGGGGCTACGAGGGGCGGTGGACGATCCCCGACGGGCCGGGGACGTCCCCCACACCCACTAGCCTTACGGGCTGTTTGTTTCAGCTCTTAATGGTTCAGACCTCTTATTGGTTCAGTACTTAATGGGTTAGACTATTTGTTTCGTGAGCAAATGTCTGAATGGTTCAGAAATTTGCCTCTAAATAATTAACATTATACCAAAGTCTGAATGGTTATGACCTTTTATCTGAATTAGTCAGACATTTGATTCTGAATGGTTAAGCATTATACTGGCTCTTAATGGTTCAGACCTCTTACTGGTTCAACACTTAAAGGTTGTTTGTTTACCTCTTAATGAGGCTCTTAATGGTTCAGACATCTTACTGATTCAGCACTTAATTGTTCAGACTGTTTGTTTTACGATCAGATGTCTGAATGATTCAGACATTTGCCTCTGAATGGTTAAGCATTATACCGAGCCTTAATGGTATAAGACCTCTTATTTGAATTGGTTAGACATTTGCCTCTGAATGGTTAAACATTATACCGGCTCTTAATGGTTCAGACCTCTTACTGGTTCAGCACTTAATGGTTAGATCTCTTACTGGTTCAACACTTACTCATTCAGAAGTTGCCAAACAGCCCCTTAATGATTCGAATCTCTTACTGGTTTCAGTACTTACTCGTTCAGAAGTTGACAAACAGCCCCTTACTATGGTATAGGGTTGCTCAAACAAAATTTAAAGTAGCAAGTTAAAATAAATGAAACTTTACCAATCCATTTAACCTAAGATTGTGTGCTTGAGAACCCAATTTGCCAAGAACATCACAAATTCACACTCATAAGAAAACAAGTCATTAACCTCGGACATTTGACTTTGAAAGTCAAACAATTGATAGCATAGAAATCAACACAATTTTGTTTGGATCATACATGCCCTTGTGGGATCTAATATTTAATTCCAAAACCAAAGTTCATAGAAAGATAATACGTGCAGTACTGTACAAGTACTGAAGTACATAACTTCATCACTACATTGTCATCTCCAGATGGGCCCCAAACTACAACCCTCCAGGCCTACATGAATATAGCTACCGATTCAGGCCCAGCTTCACAAATCAACATACTAAAAGATAACTTCAATTTGTCGTCTATTGAGACCAATCACCAATGGGTGAAAGTCACCATTCATCACTGAAAGGGTGTAAACGTCCCGGCCGAGCTCGGCTCGTTTAACTTATAGAGTTCAAACACTGCTCGTCTTAAGCCCTATTTCCAAAGTTGTCAATCAAACTCGAGCTTTGCGTGGTTTCAACTTGTTTATTATTTATTAGTTAATTTATAAGTTAAATGTCATTTTAGTCCCTATGGTTTGAGTCATTTTGCCAGTTTAGGTCAATGATTTGAAACGTTGTCATTTTAGTCCAAATAGTTTCAAATGTTGCCATTTTAGTCCACTGGGTTAACTTCATAAATTTTTTCTGTTAATTAGAAGGGTAATTCTGTCATTTTTTATGTAATTATGTTAACTAGAATGGCAATTCGGCCATATAAAATGACTAAATTGCCCTTCCCTTTAACATAAATAATGGATAGAGTTAACCCAGTGGACTAAAATGACAACATTTGAAACTATTTGGACTATAATGGCAACGTTTTCTAAACTGACAAAATGACCCAAACCAAATGACATTCAACTCTTATATATATTTATGATTTTTATGCAAATTTTGTAATTATAATTTATATTCATACTCAATATATGTTATGTATCATTTAGTTATTTTATCATACCTGTTTGTATAATAATTATCGTATAAATATATTTAATATGTTAAGTCAAAAGTACATAAATAATAGACTGGTGTAGGCTCAAGAGACGCTTGGGGTTGTTTATTTAACATGCTTATTTTTTAGGTTGTGCACGTTACGCATGGAAATAGTGTGCAAAGTTGGATTAAGTTTGTAGGATGCTGTGTTCGTGGGTTAAACAGAAGCTGGGCTGCTTGTGGGCTAACAAGAGCAAGTTCATGTTGGGCTGGGGACCATGAAGGCTACGAGTTAAAGTATATTCAGTTTAAAGTAGAGGTATACAAAACCCGGTTTCCACCCAAATCGGTTCGGTTTAAGAACCGGTTTTAGGTTTTAGGATTGAAAATCCCAACCCACACAAACCGATTTGGATCGTGTTCAAAACCGGTTTACCCTAAAAAAAACGGCTTAATTGGGTCAAAAACCTGTTGGTCCCAAACCCGTTCGTGTTGAAACCAGTTTGCCACATAAAAAAAGATGGCATTTGATTTCCAGAATAAGAGGTTTTTCATTAATAAAATAAATCTTTATAATCTTTCTACCATTTGATATCCTAACAGAAACATATAAAAAGACTTAAGCACCAACACAGAACCATTAAATCATTCATATATCAAGTCAGATGTTTTTTTAATAAAACAATAGAATAAATCAGACAAAATGAACATCGAGAAATCAAGTGAATTGGATGATTTCCAACCCGTTTGACCTGTTTCCTTCTAACTTTTATGCTAACGTTTTTTTTACCCTATGACCCGTTATAGACAAAATATAACCCAAATAACTCATTGATAAGTAAATAGATAGAAATTGCTACCTATACAATACGCGGTCCACATAACTACTACCAGCAATAATACGGTTGACGTTGCTTGGAAGACGAGTTTTCTCTTTTCAACATATTATGTTTTTTTTCCATGAACAGTATGAACCACAATTCTAAGAAACAACACATAAGTGATAAGGGATCAACAAACATAAGTTGACCAGTGAAGAAGTCAACTTTAACAGGACTGATTAATTTGGACGCCTTAGAAAGAGGCAACTTTTTTTCTTTCATTTCTTTTAGTACAACTAACAATGGTGTCTGTTGAAAACAATTTAATCAAACAGAAATTAATTATTTTATTATTAATTATCGAGTTATTGGCTAAACCAGTTTATTCCAACTTGAACAAACTGATTGAAGAAAGGTAGAAGGAGACTGTCCCGTTATCGGACGAATTTAAATAACACGCAAAAACTAAAACCAACCTGGCGATTTAAGAAACCGAGATTCTTGAACTGCACGGATGATTCCTGTCCTTAAAGGATTTTACGCGCTCGTATTGTTGTGAGCAGCAGCGTAAACTCCCAGGATTTAATGCAGAACTGATATGGTATTCCAACAGCAATGGAAACCATAAAACGCAGAAGCTGGAGAATAAACAGGAACACCAGAGAGGAAGGCTGCGAAAATTGTGTATGGAATGGGTAGCAGGAGGCTTTTATTTGTAGGTTCAGATTATAACTGAGAATGAGGAAAACGGGGAATGTGATAACCATTATCAATTAGTTTCGAATTCAGCTATCTATAGATAACCCACATGAATTCGAATTAATACAGATAACCCCACAGTTTCGAACTCATCTCTATCCCAATCTTATCTCATCCGATCTCGATCCACAGCACTAACGCACCTGAACCGGACCCTAGCTAAAAATAAAAGCTCCTCAGCTCCTAGCGACGATGCGAAGTGCAAAGTGCGCCTCAAACGCGCCCATTCGCGCCTCAAACGTGCCCATTCGCGAGCTTGAGGCTCGGCTTGGCTCGGCGGGCGTCTGGGCTTAACCCACTTCTCAACCCATTTAACACTTTGGAGGCCCATAAGGGGTAATCCCTTATAAGGCACTCAACTTTCACCTCTCCCACCAATGTGGGATGGAGGAAACATACCAACTTGTATGTTCCTCATTAATATTTCCAACAATCCCCCACCAAGTTGGAATGTTTCCTCTCACTTAGACAGATGATGTCACTAGGTGTCACGAAGATTAAACCCAGTTTATGTTGATAAATAAGAAGAGACAGATTCGATGGTGTCCTATGGAATTAAACCATTAACCTGATAGCCCCCTTCGGTTTACCCCCACACATCACTAGCCTACTTTGCGTTCTCACTGAGCGCGAATATGGCCGTGCGCTATAAACCCTTTTCATGATCCTTTAGAAGACAAACCACTTATCTTCACTCGAGACGGCACCACCCCTAGATCATATAGGCAAAGTTTTACATCATCCACATTGCTTGGATGCCTCCAAAATTTTGTTAAGAGCATTAGCTCACCCTTGTTCTCGGCAATGACGTACTATCATACCTCACATGGATCTATCAAAAAAATTGATAGTACCTTCTATCATTAAGTGACTTCGTTTTTACTCATTAAACTTGAGAAATAGGAGCACTAAGTTCAAGTTGGGTTTCCATCACTAACGATTCTATTGTGGTTTTAGACCCATGTCTCTCGCGGTAGTCACTACCAAATCTCTCGTCAGAGGTTTAGTAAACGAATCAGCCAAGTTCTTACTCGTCTTGACATAGACAACCTTGATGGTACCACTTTCAAGAAGTTGTCTCACATAATGTGTCGTAGACCTATGTGTCTTGACCTCCCATTATACACTGCGTTGTATACTTTAGATAGTGTGGCCTCATTATCACAATACATGGGAATATACGGCATTGGAACATCACACAAACGGATGTCCGTAAGTAGATCTCTAATCCACTCTGCTTCCTTACCATCCGCAGCTAGTGCTATGAACTCAGCTTCGATAGTTGAGTGGGCAATACACGTCTGTTTCTTGCTCGCCCAAGAAATTGCTCCTCCTGCTAGAGTGTAAATCCACCCACTTGTAGATTTTGAATCACTGGTGTGATCAATCCAGCTCGCATCAGAATAACCTTCGAGTATTCTGGAATTAGACGTGTATGTCAGTTCTAAGTTATTGGTCCTTTTCAGGTATCCAAGTACTCTACCCACTGCTTTCCAGTGTTCTGTCCCTGGATTGACAGTATACTGACTCAGTTTGCTTACAGCAAAAGCAATATCAGGACGAGTGCAATGTGTTGCATACATCATACTTCCAATAGCACTCGCATACTCCAGTTGAGCCAGTGCTCTCCCTGAGTTCACATTAAGTTTCACACTTGGATCAAATGGGGTATTAAACTCTTTAATGTTCAAGTGTTGAAACTTAGTCAGAATTTTCTCTATGTAATGAGATTGACTTAGAGAAATATGACTTTCAGTTCTTTTCACCTTGATCCCAAGAATGGTATCAACTTCTCCTAGATCTTTCAACTTAAAGTTCGAGGACAGATATTTCTTAGTTTCAGAAATACAATCAAGGTGAGTGCTAATGATCAACATATCATCAACATAGAGACAAATCACGACTGTATAACCGGGTTCGCATTTAGTATAGATATACCTATCAGCACTATTGTGTCGAAACCCGAAAGCAGTCACAGTGGTGTCAAACCTCTCATGCCACTGTTTAGGAGCTTGCTTCAAACCATAAAGAGATTTAATAAGTCTACACACTATGTTCTCTTGTCCAGGCATCAAAAACCCTTCTGGTTGCTCCAAATAGATCTCCTCACTTAGATACCCATTTAGAAACGCAGTCTTTACATCCATTTGATAGATGTACAGCCCTTTCAAAGCAGACACCGCTATTAGAGTTCTAATAGAGCTAATTCTAGCCACAGGTGCATAGGTATCAAAATAGTCGATCCCTTCTCTCTGCCTATACCCTTTAGCAACTAATCTTGCTTTATAGGCAGAGATGGATCCATTTGGATGATACTTCCTTTTGAAAATCCATTTGGATCCAATAGGTTTCTTTCCCTTGGGTAAATCAGCTAATTCCCAAGTTCCATTTCCAATAATGGAATCCATTTCATCATTGACTGCTTCCTTCCACAAAGGAGCATCTCTTGATGACATTGCTTCACTGAAAGTTTTAGGATCATCATCCAAATTAACAGCGAAAATGACCTCTCTCGTCACTTTCTTTTGAGTTCCCTCAACCAGGTAAGAAAAGAAATCATCTCCAGAACTTTTCTCTTTTCTAACTCTGGTACTTTTCCTCGGTTCTTCAACCATTGGTGAAGGTTCGACTCTTTTCACAGAAGTACTAGAAGATGTGGTGTAATTTGAGTTTTCATCATCTCTAGAAAACTTGTTCTCAAAGAATTCCACATCTCTGGATTCTACAACTGTACCTGATTCGTCATCCAACAACTGGTAAGACTTACTATGCGGAGCATATCCAATGAATACACTCTTGTAAGCTCGTTCTCTTAGTTTGAGTGTCTTTGGATCAGGTACGCGATAATAGGCAAGACACCCCAAACCCTCAAATACTCTAGGTTTGGTTTTCTTCCTTTCCACAACTCATATGGACTCGTAGGTATCACACGGCTAGTGATCCTATTGTGAACATAACATGCGATTAACACAGCTTCCCCCACATATTACGAGATAGACCCGATTGATTTAACATACAGTTAGCCATCTCTACCAAGGTTCGGTTCTTTCTCTCAGCCAAACCATTTTGTTGGGGAGTATATGGTGCGGTTCTCTCATGTATGATGCCTTCCTCTTCATAGAATGCATCAAATTTTCGGTTAAAGTATTCTCCGCCTCTGTCCGAGCGAAGAATTTTAATGCGTTTCTCCTTTTGTTTTTCAACCTCAGCCTTATATATTTTAAATGCCTCAAAAGCTTCGTCTTTTGAATGCAATAAATAAACATATAAGTGTCGGCTGAAGTCATCGAAGAAGGTGATAAAGTATCTCTTACCCCCACGAGTAAGGACTCCATTCAGTTCACAAATATCTGAATGAATTAGTTCTAGTAGTGATGTATTACGTTTATGGACACTTGGAAAAGGTTTCTTTGTGAATTTTGATTTCACACAAGTTTTGCATTTTTCAAATTCTTTATCTTTTAATTTTAATAAACCTTTAGTTTGCATTTTCCCAATGTTTTTAATATTTGTATGAGCTAAACGTTTATGCCATAAAGAAATTGAACAAGCGATATAATCAGAAGACATAATTTCATTCAAATCAAAACTAATTGCATTACATTGATAAAAACTATCACTACCACTATCACCACTATCACTATCACTTTCATTCCCAAACCTAGCAATCACTGAAACGCCACCTTCATCCGAGTCTTCTTCTTCATCAATTCCATCTTCATCTAGGTCAAGGCGATACATTCCACCCGTGTTCTTTGCTTGACCCACATAGATGTCATTTAGAGAAAACTTCACACGGAGATTCTTAAGAACCAGCTTGTACCCATTTCGATCAAACTTATCAGCAGAAACAAGACCCTTGGTGATACTAGGAACATGCAACACGTCCTAAAGGGTAACCGTTTGACCATCTTTAAAGTTTAGTCGCACTGTGCCTTTACCACGAACTTCCACTCGATGTCCATCAGCACATACCACCACTGTTCCTTGAGGAACAGGACCATAAGTAATAAATGAGCCACGATTCCCACAAACATGAACAGTTGCTCCAGAATCCAAAAACCATCCTCTACATGCCACAACGCGTGTATATTGAGAAAGCATGTTAACATCTCCAAGACCCACATTAGCCACTAGATTGGTGACTTTCTCAATATCAACAGCACTTGTAGAACCAACCGTAAAACCAGATTTCCTTTTAGAGCACTCTCGTGCATAATGCCCGGTTTCTCCACAAACATGACATTTACCCGATCTCTTTGGTTGATGGTTGGTCGTTTGGTGTGACTTCTTGAATTCCTTTTTCTTTGGTGCTGTAAACTTTTTACTCTTTAATGCCTCTTTTCCCTTTGCCCAGATCCTCTAACAATGTGATTCACACTCGATCCGGACTTTACCTCTTTTGTCCCTGTTGCGCGTTTCCTCCTCAATTCGAAGGTGCTTTAACAGTTCATCCAATGAGTAGTCCTCAGATTTGTGCATCATTCTCTTTGAGAAATCTTTCCAGGTAGGAGGTAGTTTTGCAATAATGACCCCTACTTGGAATATTTCTGGCAACGGAATAGAAAGTGCGGTCAATTTGTTAACAAGCACTTGGAGTTCATGCACTTGCTCCAATATTGACTTGTCATCAACCATTTGAAAGTCTAAGTACTTGGAAATAAGGTATTTGTTAGTACCTTCTTCATGAGCCTTATACTTATCTTCCAAAGCTTTCCATAATTGTCTAGCACTTGTTATCGGCGCGTACAAGTCATAAAGACGACCCGAAAGAGAATTTTTGATATGGCCAAAGCAAAGATCTCCAGCTTCCTTACGGACAAGTCTTTGCTTTGCCAAGTTTTGATCCGGGACCTCTCCAGCCTCAAGAGGAGGGTCTTCAGGGATTTCAGGCAAGTTTGGATCAATGATATTGTAGAGTTTCAGCACAACTAGCATGAACTTAACCTTGTCCGCCCAGCGAGTATAATTCTGGCCATCGAATCTGCCCAACTTGACAAACTCTTGATTCATGAATCTTAGATTAGCTGTTGGTAGTTCACCGTCCATTATTTCTGGTGATTAAAAATAAAATCCTTTAAGATTGTTGAAAACAATTTAATAAAACAGAAATTAATTATTTTATTATTAATTACCGAGTTATTGGCCAAACCAGTTTATTACAACTTGAACAAACTGATTGAAGAAAGGTAGAAGGAGACTGTCCCGTTATCGGACGAATTTAAATAACACGCAAAAACTAAAACCAACCTGGCGATTTAAGAAACCGAGATTCTTGAACTGTACGGATGATTCCAGTCCTTAAAGGATTTTACGCGCTCGTATTGCTTTGAGCTGCAGCATAAACTCCCAGGATTTAATGCAGAACTGATCTGGTATTCCAACAGCAATGGAAACCATAAAACGCAGAAGCTTGAGAAGAAACAGGAACACTAGAGAGGAAGGCTGCGAAAATTGTGTATGGAATGGGTAGCAGGAGGCTTTTATTTATAGGTTCAGATTATAACTGAGAATGAGGAAAACGGGGAATGTGATAACCATTATCAATTAGTTTCAAATTCAGCTATCTATAGATAACCCACATGAATTCGAATTAATACAGATAACCCCCACAGTTTCGAACTCATCTCTATCCCAATCTTATCTCATTCGATCTCGATCCACAGCACTAACGCACCTGAACCGGACCCTAACGACGATGCGTACGTGCGAAGTGTAAAGTGCGCCTCAAACGCGCCCATTCGCGAGCTCGCGGCTCGGCTCGGCGCGCGTGTGGGCTTGACCCACTTCTCAACCCATTTAACACTTTGGAGGCCCATAAGGGGTAATCCTTTATAAGGCACTCAACTTTCACCTCCCCCACCAATGTGGGATGGAGGAAACATACCAACTTGTATGTTCCTCATTAATATTTCCAACACTGTCTTGTTCCACTTTTTTTTTCTTCCATGAACATCAAATACTAGTTATTTAACAGACAACTAAAATACTGTAATAAAGTGTGCGCACATGTTTTGTACGAAAGAATAAACAAGAGAAACTAGAGATGGGAAAATGGGTTGGGCAAACAAGTAGTTATGTACATGTTAAGACATGTCGAGTTGGATCGGGTTGAAAACACTTTTTGTCCAGAAACTATAAGCTTTTTTAAAGTAACAAGTGATTCAAGCATGCTTAGGCTGGAGAGTATGGCTAGGGGTTTTATCACCGCCACCTCAGCGCCACATCACCGCCACGTCACACAAGGGCTTTAAAGTCCCCTCCTTTAACTTGAAGGGTATGGAAGGTGTGGCTAGGGGCTTTATAGCCCCCCCCCCCCCCCCTTTAAACCAATCAAATTCGATGGAGCCCCCTTTTGCTCGTTAACATGGTGGCGGAAGGTTGATCCCCCCCTTTAAACCAATCAAATTCGATGGAGCCCCCTTTTGCTCGTTAACATGGTGTCGGAAGGTTGATGCCCTTTAAACCACCCCCCCTAATTGTGGCGGTATGGACGATGGAGCCCCTTAGGCGCTATGGAGGCTGAGCTGGCGGGGTGGCCTGAATTCACTAAAATGCAAATAATAAAAACTAAACCAAGTCTTGTACACAAAAGTTTGAAAATCTATGTGTATCTTTGTGGGGTCTAGCTCTAGGTAGTTAAAACCAAAGGTGCAAAGGGTGAGCATGTCGTCTAGGCCAATTTTTAGTTGTTTTCGACTTGTTTCCGTCTGGCTTAGAATATTTTATAGCCATTGGCTTGTTCATACAAGTTTTTGCTAGTTCAAGCTAGTTTCTTTTTTTTTTCCAGTTTAGTGCACCTTGCTGAACTCTCAACGTAATGCGTGAGAGAATTCACTATTTTATAGTTATTTAGGGTGAAGGGGTTGCACCCCTCATGAGTTAAGGAAAAGACATGATTGGTTGATTTCTAGTGGGCCCTACCATCACATCCTCTCCCTCCTCTTCACAGAAGCGGCAACTCTTCACCGCCTTCACTCCTCCTCGCGCGGCAAAAGCTTGTTGGCAGCACAATCCCCGTGTAGCAAAAACCCTCCCCGCCCCGTTCCCCACTTGCGCCCCGTTCGGCCTTATGATTAGGAATAGTCTACTTATTTTTGGGATTATTTCTTATTTTAGTTATTCGCAACATAAAACTGAACAAATTTACAAAATTGATATTTGTTTCTTGATTGAAAGAACTTAAGGAATCAAATCAAATATGATATAAATCAGTTACTTGGTCTCATCACAAATTTGAATAATAATTTCATAACATGTTTGGTCACATGCCCTTTATTCACAATTTAGTGATATTGTGTCTAATTTTAAACAGAATTATTGATAGATTACTTTATATTTTAAACATATTTATTGATAGATTACTTTATTAAAACCTTGGTTGAATTTGAACTAGCGAAAAAGAAAAAGATGTGGTGGTAAAAGTATGAAGGTTGGTACTTAGTAGTCGTTGTGGCTCTTAATTGACTTGGTGTCAAATGTAACCTCCGGCCCATCTTTTAAGACTTTTTTAATTAGGTTGATGAATTTTTTTAACGATAAGATATACTTTATTTTTGTTTATACCTCACTTGAAAACGATGCTATTGGTATATAACGATAGAAAAAATACATAAGAATGACAGGTAAACATTCAACAAGTTGTGTCGCAACCTCTTTTTGCATAGCAAATCCAATTCTATTGAAAATAAAACTTTGGTTCCTTGGTCTTGAGAAATTGTTATGCAAGACCCTCTGCACTCTATCCAAAAAAACCAATAGCTTCATGAATAAGGGAACCAAAGGTATTAAAGGCAAAACTTTTTCATGCTTAGCAACTTTTCCTGATTCTGCTTTCAACACAGCCGACCAACCACGAAACAATTTTTCCTGAGCCTAACAAGGGGGAATATTCTTGTAACGTCTACACAAGCGTGTTTCTCTCCTGCCCAACCAAAAACAAGAACATCCGTCTGCTATAGAGTGTACCTCCTAGGGGTGTGCAATAACCGAACCGTTAACCGAAACCGAACCGACAAAACCGAACTGAAATTAACCGAAACCGAATTAACCGAAAGTCGGTTAACGGATAATTTTTTTTTTACCAATTTTCATTCATTTGATACAAAAGGTGTAAAAGATTTTTTGTAAATCAAATTTTACCCTCTATTATTTACCAAAAGTTTTCACAGACGCAAAACTACTGTTCAGCCAAGCACAAACTTTTGTGGTTTTCCTAAACCAATGTGCACCACCGGTAGTCCGGTACTCCTGAAGTGTTTCCCGTTTCACGAATCCACAACCACGGTGGGTTCGCAGAAGAGGCGAGTTGGGTCGGTTATGAAAAGTGAAAGTTTTCGGTTGGAGGTCACCTACGTGCTCCACGGCTAGCCGACGGCTAGGTGGTGTTGCACTGTTGTGGTGGTCGTGGGGTTTTGGTGCTGACGGTGTTGGCAATCGGCCGGTGCTGTATACGGTGGTTGGGTTGAGGGCAGAATTATTAGAATGGGTTGGCGGTGTGGTTGTTAACTTGTATGAACACTTTAAAGTATGGTAGAGTAGGGCTGTCTAAATTGTTCGACGATCGGGATTGCTCGACGATCGTTCGAAAAATATCTACATGGACCATTGGTTATCAGGTTCTCATCAAGGATGGTTATCCGTCAGCCCATTGGTCACCAGGTTCCCATCAAGGATGGTTACCCGTCAGCCCAGTATTCACAGACGCGATGTTCTATCGGGCCCCGGCTGCCGCTCTGACTGACCTTAGCCCGGAAACCATACTGTCCTCACACGAGAGCCTCGCTGGAGTAACAGCTGGGTAAAACCGGGTTGCCCTCCGGATCGAACCATGCCTCGGTAGGAAACGATCCATCATTGGGACGTCCCGCACCTTTTGCGCAAGCCGGGAGTCGAACCGGAGTCTCCAAGGAGAAACTGGCCCAACTTACCCAAGTGAGCTAGGATTATAACCAAGTATTGAACACCCTTACAATGTAATTATTGTGTTTCTAAGATAGAGATTATAGCACTTCTCCCTTAAAAGCGAATCACCAATATTCAGTTTCGTTGTTAAGGAAACTAACAATAACTAAGTGAACCCGTAAAAAATATAAAGTGAACCCATAACTAAATGTAACTTGGTTCCAGCGGGAAGAGAGTTCTTAATGATCACATAGATAACAATTTCGAGCCTATCTATTACGTTTTTGAAACCTTTTCTTAAACCTCGAGTCTCGCAGAGTATCAATTTATTTGCTGTTTCCCCATGCTGCTTTCATTAAGGGTATGTTTGGCAAAAGTAGCTGTTGTTGGTAGCTGGAAGCTGGTGGCTGGAAGCTGGTAGCTGTAGCTTTTTAGATATATTTAGGTGTTTGGCAGAGTGGCTGGAACTTTTAATAAAATGTATAAAATGACCAAAATGGACATTAAAAAGTTGGTACATTAGAAAGTTCATTATTTTTAGAGGTTAAAATAGTCATTTTTTTTTCTAAAAGCTTGTAGCTACTTCTAAACGCTGCTAGTAGGAGCGTTTAACCAAAAGCTTCAAGCTCCTAACCTAAAAGCTTCTAGCTCCTTCAACCAAACAAGGTTTTTTATTAAGTTTGAGCTTTTTCTTAAAAGCTTGAAGCTCCTAAAAGCTTATAAAAACTCTATGCCAAACATACCCTAATTCCCAATTCCAAACGACAAACCCATTGTCATTAGTTGTTCTTTTTTTATGGCTAATTTTTTTATCTCCTTTATATTTACCCCGTCTACCATTGTCATCAGCTGTTCTAGCATCTATGTTATTCTCCATGCATAATTTATTTTGTCTTGAAATTGTTACTATTTCAAAATCAACATAAATTTAATAATCAATAAAAACTTTCTAAGTCTATCCGTATACTTTTCTTTTCTTTGCACTAGGCAAGTTAAACAAAGTTTTAGTATGATATTCGTACTTTATTATATCCTCCGATCCGATCCGAACGAACATCGTGATCCGGCCCGAAAATTCTAACGTTTGTCTATGATAAATCTGACCACTAAAAAAGAACCCATTGAAAAAAATCCTGGATTCGGCACTGGTCTTTGGTCTCAATTCGAGGCTAGTTTTGATGCGTTACTCACCCATAGTTTTTATAAGTTTGTTAATATTCACATATCCCTCTCCTCTATCTCTTTCTATACATACATAGATATATATAAAGAGAGAAAGAGTGTAAAATAAAGAGAGAAATGTAGTGTTTGGTATGCAGTAATGAGAGGCGGAATGAAATGGATCATTACGAGGGAGTGAAGAAAAGAGTGTGTTTGGTTGGTCAATGGAATGGAATCATTCATTCTAAAAACCATTCCATTCCCTCAAATCATTCCTTCCACCCCCATGTTTTTTTCATTCCATCCTCTCTTGCATCTTTCACTAACAACACCATAACCCACCAGCTTCGCCACCACCCACTACCACCACCACCAACCACCCACACCCGTCATCCCGACAGCCACTGTCGCCGCCACCCACCCGCCATCGTCGCCACCAACCACCACGCCGCTAATGCAGCTCGCCGCCAACCACCATCGTCATCACCACCACCCACCACCGTCGTTGCCACCGCCACCAACCACCACCGAAGGCGGCCGCCACCCTCCGTCACCGCCACCCACCACCACCGACGGCCGCCGCCACCCCCCGTCACCGCCACCACCCACCAACCTCGCCACCACCACCCACCATCGCCAGCCACCGCCACCACCTACCACTGACAGCCGCCGCCACCACCCACCGCCCTCGCCACCACCAGCCACCGCCACCAACCACCACCGACGGCCGCCGCCACCCCATCACCGCCACCCATCGTCGCCGCCGCTACCGCCACCTAACACCACCCACAATCACTGCCACCGACCACCACCATTCACCAACTATTTTATTCCTTCGTTTTTCTTGCCTACCAAACATACACGATAATATTTCATTTCATTCCCACTTGGTAACCAAACGAGACATGGAATGAGAATGATCCATTGCATTCCCTCATCCATTCTATTACCTCGTCCATTCCATTCTCGTCCATTACATTACCCCATACCAAACAGACCCAAAGAGTATAAAGGATGTGAGAATAATATTATAGGGGTGTGAAAATAGAACGGACATGAAACTTCAATATTTTTATCATGTTAAAAATATATTTTTATAACTTTCCAGAAAAAAAAACCTAAAAGAAATTTAATTATACATCAAAATACTTTAACCTCATGCCTTGAGTTAAACTTTTGAGCAAACTTCCGTTTTGTTCTCTGTGGTTTGGTCGTTTTAATGGTTTTGCTCCAATCCTTTAAAAATAGTCATTTTACTCCCTGATCTATGAAGCTTATCACCATTTTGCTCCCCGGCTTTAACATCGTCTAAAATGTATGTTACAAGTAAGGTATGTTGGTAATTTTACAGATAAATATTTTAATAATTTTATTATTAGATCTAAAATCCATTTTAAGATTTATTTATATATATATAATTAAAAAAAACTTATCTCTCTCTAACACACCACATCCCCCACTCTCCCAATACATTCTCTGCATCCAGTCACCACCACTAGCAAGTGGTGTGCAAAATTTGAAAAATTTAACAATTTGTTCAAAAAATCTCATCTTTTTATCTAGATCAAAAAAAATTGCAAATGGGCATTTAGAAAATCTAACAATTCCTTCAAAAAAAAACCCCTCAGTATCCCAAATTCAAGACAGGCAATCGGATTAATCCTCTTAAACCGGTATATCCCCAGATTTGAACAAGAAACATATGGATTCAAGATCAGGCAACTGGTTTAATCCTCTTAAACCAGATCCAAAAGCCCCCGAAACAAAGCACCAATCTATCCAAACTCTGTGTCAAGAACAAATAAATACAAGCAATTGCCAACACCTGTAGCGGCGGTGAAGGATACCCGACCCGGATCCTAATGGCTAACAACACATGCCTCAGGATTATTCTGTTCTTCTTGTTATCCTTAGCCGCATTTCCAGCCAACTCCAACACCTGCAAACAATCAAACAAGAACCCATTAGAAACAACAGATCAAGAAATATATTTGAACTTTAATTGATTATATCTAATAATGAAAATGAATACTTACTTCTGCTGCTAGATACTCAAGGACAGCAGCAAGGTAAACCCGCCACCGGTTCCAACACGTTGAGCGTAACGTCCTTTCTTCAAAAACCGGCTGATTCTACTGACCGGGAATTGAATATCGGCTTTGACTGAACGGGTCACCGCCTTCTTCCTTGGACCGCCGGCGGAGGAGGTAGGTGATGACGGCTGGATTTGGAGTTGCGGTGGTGACGATTGGATCTGGGGTTGTGGTTGCAGTCGGACTTGGGGTTTGGGTGGTGAGGTGGTGGTAGTGGTGTTTGATGGTGCTGGTGATGATTGGTGGTTTTTACAATTGGAGGAGCAGAGATACAGAGTGAGAGGAGGGTGATGAATGAGAAATGGTTTTTTAAAGATTATAATTATAAACAATTAAATTCCTTTGGTAAAGTTACTAAAACACTCATCTCATTATATGTAAAATCACCAAATTGCACTTATTTTTAACAAACATTTTGGATGACGTTAGGGACAGGGAGTGAAATAGAGATAAGCTTCATAGATCAGGGAGTAAAATAACTATTTTTAAAGGATTGAGCCAAAACCATTAAAACGACCAAACCACATAGAGCAAAACGGAAGTTTACTCTAAACTTTTTGTACTTTATATAAAAAACCAAAAAAAAAAAGTCTAGAAAGTCCTATTTGGTGTTCACTTTCATCATCATCGTATCCTCCGTCCAAATCAACCCACTTTAACTTCTTCCTCCACCGCCGCCACCACAACTACCACCACCATGGCCACCGCCACCGCTACACTCTCCTTCACCAGACTCCTCTCTTCCGCCACCAAATCCCACCGCCCCTTCACCCACCACCACCACTCCCTCTCCTTCAAACCCCTCAAATTCTCAACCAAAATCTCCGCCACCATCTCCGTCGGCGACAAACTCCCGGACGCCACCTTATCCTACTTCGACTCCTCCGACGAACTCCAAACCACCACCATCTCCGACCTCACCAAATCCAAAAAAACCATCTTATTCGCCGTCCCCGGCGCCTTCACCCCCACCTGCTCCCAAAAACACCTCCCCGGATTCGTAGAAAAATCCGGCGAGTTAAAATCAAAAGGTATCGATACAATCGCTTGCGTTTCGGTTAACGATGCGTTTGTGATGAAGGCTTGGAAAGCTGATTTGGGAATTGGAAATGAAGTGTTGTTATTGTCTGATGGGAATGGGGAGTTTACTCGAGCCATCGGGTGCGAGTTGGATTTGAGCGATAAACCGGTTGGGTTAGGGGTTAGGTCCAGGAGGTATGCTATGCTTGTTGAAGATGGGGTTGTTCAGGTGTTGAATCTTGAAGAAGGTGGGGCTTTTACTTCCAGTGGTGCTGAAGATATGCTTAAGGCTGTTTGAGGTTTTGTAAGTGGTTGTTGCTTACGCGCTTGTTTTTCGTTTTCGACTTTTCGGTTAATAATGTTAGTTGTGTGTTGGATGTTTGGTTGAGGTAATTGGTTTAGGATGTTTGAATTGATAAAATAAAACAGAGGTTCATGTGATTGTTCATGAACATGAATGTATGATGACTGAGTTTGAAACATTCTAGCTTATATGTTACGGGTTTACGGTTGCGGTTGATCTGCAAGCATTTGTTAATCTTTTTTTTTTCTTATCTTCTTCCAGAGCTACTCGTTATCCGCTCAGTTAAAAGTTCGAATGAGTCAAGCTCTAACGAGCCCGAGCCTGAAATACAAAGCTTGTTTAGTCTCGTGAGCCTAGATGAGCCCAAGCTAAATTTTACTTTTTTATGTATAATATAATATAATAATAACGATGATAACATTGGCAGGCTGAGCTTTGGCTCGTTTAAGCGATATTGAGTCGGCTCGTTTAAGCGATATTGAAGCGAGCTCGAGCCGAGCTTTTAGAGTGTTTGAGTTTGTTTCAAATTAGCTCAAGCCGGGCTCGAGCTTTGGGTTTAACTCGCCAGCCGAGCTCGAACTCAAATAAGTAGGCTCGAACCGAGCCGAGCTCGAGCTTCATAAAAACATGACAAGCCAAGCTTGAGCCTAGTCAGACTCGGCTCATTTACACCCCTAATGCTCCTTATATATGGCCAGTATATATGTATACGAGGCGTATGCTTACATAACCAAACACACTCTTTACATTCTCTTACCAGTATAAGACCAATATATATGTATACGAGCCGTGATGTTGGATGTGTAGTTGAGATAATTGGTTTAGGATGCTTGAGTTGAAAAATAAAACGAAGTTCGTGTAATTGCTCATGAATGTATGACGACTGAGTTTAAAATATTCTAGCTTTTATATCAGGGTTTATGGTTGGGTTGATCTGCAAACACTCTTGTAATTTATCTGGGTATTCGGACTTCCTATGAGTATACATTCGTCCGGCCTAGACAAAGGTCCGGGCTTGGTTATGTAGCTACAATCTCCCAACAGAAACATATAAAAGGAGTTAAGCTCCAACAATCATCAGAAATGAAGTCAAAATGAATCTTTTTTAGGTGGTTGCAAGCATTACAGTCTGCAAATGTTGATTGTTTTGGCTCCAACAATAACTCAATGGACTGTGGCCAATGAGGTAGTGGTGGAGTGGTTGGGGAAAGAATTGAGGTACCTTGTTACCTAGGTTGATTCCTTATCTCATTATTTTCTGCGGCATCCAGGTGAAGAGGGTGTCGCTTGCAGCTGGTTCGACTTGAATGGGAGGCGAGGTTTTACCCATTATTCCACTGTCGTGCCTTCGGGCAGGTGGAGGTCGGGTTTCCGCGCATCTGGGGAGAGCCAAGGGGCTGATGCCGGTCGAGTAGTCGACTTTGGTCACAGCGCACGGTGTCACGGTGGTTGGCACGTCGTTCCTGGCTGTTCAAAAAAAAAACTCAGACTTTGCTTGAAATACAAGGTTTTTCTTTTTCTAGATACTATGCTTTTTCTTACATGAACTGTATGAACCACAATTTTAAGATAACCACAAGTGATAAGCAGAAAAATAGCCTGATCAATAAACATAAGTTGACCAGTGCAGAAGTCAACCTTAATAGGACTGCTTAATTTGGAAGCCTTGAAAGAACTTTTTTTTTTCCTTATGTTCTTCTAGTACAACTGATAATGGTGACAATTCATCCGCTTGTGCTATGTGTTTTTCAACTGCTAACAAAGATCTTAACTTTTGTCCTGTTCTCGGCTCTTAGTAATACCGCAAAATATGTGGTCAAAATTATGTGATTTTGACTTTTAAATCTGCAAGTTTTTTTTTTCATGAACATTGAATTCTAATTAACTAACAGTATATAGTGGGTTAAAAAACCATTAGGTGCTCCATCTCATCTAGGTCCCAAAAGGCGACGCACGAGACACTAGACGCGCTTTAGCTATGTTGAAAATCAAGAATACGACGAATGTTTATGAAGTTGACGGAATCACCAATTGAATCTATCACCTTGGACAATCTATTAGCCATACCCTTAGCTATAGTTTTTTATGTAATACAAATTATATGATACATCTAAAGTTATTAACCAACACCGGACTCCAAACTTTCGGGATCAAAGTAAGAAACGAAGCGTTGCACCCCTTCAATATAAGACCAGACCTAAGGCATCGAACGGTGGAGATAGAGAAAAAAAACATAAAATACAAATATCACTATATACTATATAACGACGTATGACCTATACGCTACGTAACGCGTATGAATACTGGGGGCTATCTTTTCTCCTTGCTTAAGTTATTGTATATGCTTGTATTGTGATTATTTACCTAATTAAATGAATTAATACTGTTAGTTAATTATAATTGAAAAATCAATAATTTTCATAGGACATATTTATGTTTTTTTTATTTAATGCATTGGTGACTACAAGATTTCTTTTCAATCATCCAATACATATATTTAACCATATTATTATTTGTTATACAACGCAGCAATATAACTTCTCTTCTCTTGAGGGTCAACTCTTTCACCTCTCATAGCCGTTATCTGAGTAAAAAAAATGAGTAAATTAAAAATTACAATATAATGATAAAACCATTAACCATCGTAAACAGGAAATGATATATATATATATATATATATATATATTTTTTTTTTACTTGATAAGTTTTACTAACTCTAATCGAAAGAGTAAAAAAAACCTTTACAAATCAAAGCAGCCTTCTATGGTATTGGTCGTTTAGAACAGGCTTGCATTTCTATTGTTTATCATATAAAGATTGTCAATACTACATCCTTAAAATAAAAAAGAGGTCAACTTTCAATTTTGACTTGAGATGTGACTTGTTTTTTTTTTTGAAAAAATTACTACTATTTACACTAAAATTTTTACTATGTTTATCAAGTGATGTGACATTGCAATTTATTTTTTTCTTTTATAACTTTTGATATATAATGTTTTATAAAAAAAACGAATATGGTTTTGCGATGTGCATATTTTTATCTACGTTTTGATATAAATTTTACAAAAAACGGGGCCGTATCAAATATAATATTTTATAAGTCGTTATAAAATTTTATACTCCATTTTTTATAAAATTTATATCAAAACGTAGATAAAAGTAAGCACATCACAAAGCCGTATTCGTTTTTTACTAAAACATTATATGTCGAAAGTTATAAAAGAAAAACACAATTTTAAGTTTAAGTTTATTAATGTCACATCAGTTGGTGTAAATAACAAAAAGTTTGGTGCAAATAGAATCAACAAAAAAAAAATCATATATTGGGGATTTTGCAAAATATAAACCCTACATTTAGAAATCATCTACGATTTTGGCAAGCACATAATGATTTCACCGAATTAACGTTCTCGATATGGAACACACCAATAAAATCGTTCGTATATCCATTCGAATCACTAAATTCCTAAAACGTACATCGTGCAATGTTTTGATTGAACTATAAGGAAGATCTAACCAATTTCGTAAACAACTTAAAAATCAATTGAGCTAATTCCATGTTAGAAATAAAAAGTTCATAATTTAATAATACTCACGTCATATGTGAAGAACGAATCGGCTTCGAACTGCATGATACAATATTTAGCATAACGACTACAATACTTCGGAGGAACACCCGATCTGTGATTCCACGGTGAAAAGAATGAACTATCATAAAACAGGAACGAGATTAATGAGAATGGGTTCAATGTTGTTTCTTGTCGCAAATTGACGCCACGATCGCCTATGCTCGAGTTTCTCACCATGGCTACGAATAGGTTGGATTGATGGAATTTGGTACTTTTTCTTTATAATATCTACCATTTATATAATTATGAGATGTTTATAGATGTCACATATATTGGCGGGTTCTAATTTAATAATATTTATTTATTTGGGTCTCTAAAATACTGAATATATGTAATAGAAATCTACGGGCTAATATAAAATGTGTCACACCCCGGCCCGCAGCGGAAAAGGTGATCGGGGCATGATTGGGTTTTCATCAAAGCTCATGACATTTATTATAATGTTTCATATTTATTATTACAATTTAAAGGAGATTATACAATCATAATTACAACATGTTCTACACATCTTTCTAGACTTCATTATTTTCTTCTAAGGCATTTCCTATGTTTTCCTTGCTTCATCCTGTTCACCTGTATCATGTGTAAAAATGGTTTTTGGATCAACAAAAAGTTGGTGATTGAATCCTATGAAAAACATTTAAACAAGTTTATTGAATTGATTATAAATAAAGTGCATAACCACATATGAGTAAATATAGATGTAAACTTATTCACAAAACACTTAATATTAAATAATGCAGACACATACAATAATAGATTGTTTTGAGGCACGCGTTGTTCAACTCGTCTCCCACGAGGAACTGATGGGCCTAATGAATGAGTTTTGAGGCACGCGTTGTTCTACGAACTGATGGGCCTAATGAATGAGTTTTGAGGCACGCGTTGTTTCTACGAACTGATGGGCCTAATGAATGAGTTTTAAGGCACGCGTTGTTCAACTCATCTCCCACGAGGAACTGATGGGCCTAACAAATAATTTGCATACAACTTAACAATATGTAATACATAACTACAAACAATATTTACATACTAAGTTTAAATCATAATATGGTATGGCACAAGTTTGAATAAACGAATTAGTTTAAGTGACACATGATACACCCCAAATCGTGTAATTAAAAAGGGGAGTTGTAAGATTCACTCACAGTGGGTGCGTTCGGTTGATGATGTATGCGCACGAAGTTGGATTTAACCACGAGAGAAAACTAACCTAGATAATAACATAACGGTTCGGTAAATAAGCGGATTTTATTAACCAATTTTAGTAGGATTTTTGGATATATTTTTTTGTGAGTTTAAGGCTATTTTCTAACTTTAGAAATGTTATTTTAAGTATTTTTAATTGATTTTTAATTTAAATAAATAAATAAAAATAATAAAAAAATGTTGACTTTTGACCGTTGACCATAAGCGTTGACTGTTTGACTGTGACTGTTGACTGTTTGACCGGTTCTATTGTGTGTACGTATGCGCCGGGCAGGACTCGAACCCGAGACCTCCCGTACGCGTGCACGCAGCTCTACCAACTGAGCTACGTGTCTAACCCGAAATATTTCTGTTTTTAATTATATTTATATACTAATTAAGTTAATCCGAAAATCACTTATTTTAAAAACGATTTAATTGCATCACTCGGTGCTCGCCACAGGTCTCGAACCCGGGACCTGTGGTTTAGTTTGGCACACAGTCAACCGCTGGACTGTGTGTCTAACTTGGTAAATATTCTGGTTTTTATTATACTTAACATCTTACTGAGTTAACCCGGTTCGGTTTCTAAAAAAACATTTTTATTACAGAGGTTATGGTTGTGATAGGAATCGAACTCGCGTCGTGTATGTAATTGTTTGCACACAGTCTGGACTGTATGTCTAACCCGTTCAATATACTAATTTTAATTAATCTTATAATATATCTGAACTTCGTCTTCTTCGCTTAAGATTACAGATAATGATAATTCAACTGATTTATGTCTAATTCGATTAACAAGCTTTATAAGTAATTGAAAGGTAATGAACGGAGAGAGTTTGGGGGAAGGATGTACCGATCAGCGTCTTTCACAGAACTCCGGCAAAGATTCGTCGGCTCTGTTTGTGAACTTCGGCTGTTAGAATCAATTAACAGTTCTGTTCGATTAGTTATGAAATTGAGGTACTTAAATAAGGATTAACAGAAGTTTGGATGATTATACCGATTCCCAGCGTAAGATCAGAAATTTCAGAGGTTTTCCGGCGAGAGCTGAATATTCCGGCTACGTCGTCTGGGATTGATTCTGATGGTTGGATTGAAGTTAGTAACAGTCTAACAACGGATTGAAACGGAAAGAGTCGAGGTATTTACCGTTTTGAGGTGAGTCTCGGTTTTCCGGCGAAAGTCCGGTGATGGCAGGTTATTTCCGGCGAGTGAAATTTCTTCGAGAAAAGGTGCGATTTTGAGCGAAAAGGCTACCAGAGACTTGTGGGTGTATTTATAGGGAAGAACATCGATGAATTGGGTCCGATTACCGTCTTGATTCGTTGGTCAATAATTTTTCCGGCGGTTATGACTGATGTCGCGGACTGGACATCGGTTATAACCGATGTAATAGTTATTATACGCGTTAAAACACAAGAAACCGACAGTGAAAGGCGAAATCGTCGGGATTTCCGACAACTGCGAAGTGGGCGCGACAGTTGACTGATTTGAAATCGAGATTTTGATATTTAAATTAATTGTTTTGATATATTACTAAAGAACACAAGTGGCGGAGTGGTTTGGTGAATGAGAGTTGCTTCAGCATTATATTTTTAAATCACTATTTTTAATACATTTTCAAATATAACTTTTATATTCTAATATACTTATTAATTATGTATCGTTTAAAATTAATTTGAGCATTAAATACGCAACGAAATTTTTAACTGATTGTTCGGTTAATAAACGAAGCGAGTTTGGTAAATCCAGTTTTTGACGGATGTTACAAAATGTGTGAACAGTGATTGTTGTTCACCGTGTCAAATCACATGGTACATATGGTTTAAGCATATCGTATAAATCCTTAAGGATGCCTTTTTTAAACTTACATTTTGCCCCTTCTTGAAGTTTTATGAACTTTATGTAGATTTACCATTCAAACCTTATACTGTTTTATTTTAAAAAAATTGCCCAACTAGAAGTTGATACATGATCCATTCATATTTTTTTTCTCTTATAACATTAAAGTTTAAGCTCGTATCGTTCTCCCAGGTAGCTTACGAGCGGCTCAACTCATTTACATCTCGAAAAAACATGACAATATATACACAAGTTTAAGCAACATAAAAGATACCATAAAAATACATACTCAAACCAAAGCAATTGTACCTTTTTACCAGCAAACCAATGCTTAACCTTGTTGTAGAACCGCAGCTTACACTCTCTAATTATACCATTAAACTACACCTTTTTTATTCATCACGAGAATTGAACCCCCCACCACTTGAAAAGGCAAAACCTTATCCAACATCTTGGCACCGGCCCCAGTCCAGGCCAACGACCCTTTGATAACTAGTTGATATGTAACTAACTAAAGAATACCGTCAAGACCCATCCACAGGCAGGAACTCCAAAGCTGCCAATATTCATGTAGTTTCTTCCAATAATCTCACCTCCCAACTAGCCATCCCAACTATTTTAACTACTTTTAACAGCTTCAAGTTAGTGGATTAACTATTCTTTACAACCATCATTTTCATTCTAGCCAAATTAGTTATGCATCCCTTCAAATTCCATGTATGACACCATAATAAAATAAGATGATTATCAAACTCGATAACTTACCATTGTTTTAACACCTAATGTCATAAACATAAGAGAGACTTTTATATTAGTATTTTTAGTAGGTATGCTATGTAAAATAAGACAAATAAGTAAACATATAAAAGTATGTTTTAGTTCATAATTAAGTTATTAACACATAAACAAAGGAAAAATGTTTTATTTTAGTGTTCATATAGGCATTCTCATGTGATGAGACAATTAAAACTACACATTACTGGATTCACAAGACAAATTATGTAATGCAATTTGAAACACTAAAAATTATTATTCCTTTATTTTGTCAACTATTAGATTTTACAACAATAAGGAGATTATACTTTTACGAGTTGTGTTGAAGGTAGAATTAGGGAAAACTGTTTCATGGCTAGTCAGGCTGTGTTGAAGGCAGAATCAGGGAAAATCGTTTCGTGGCTAGCCAAGTTGTGTTGAAGGCAGAATCAGAAAAAGTCGCTAAGCATGAAAAAACTTGTGCTGAGTATCAACATGATTTAATTCCCCTTCTACCCGAATGCCCTTAAATAACCTCGCATCGACTATATCCTTTATCGTCACATGGAGTCCTCCATAATAAGAAGAAACAAAGACGGAGAGACCGGGTCTCTCTGTCTCAAACCCCTCTGTAAGTCGAATTCCTTAGATGGACTCCCATTCACCAATATAGATATCCTAGTAGAATGAAGACACCCCCGAATCCATTGAATCCATTTATGCCCAAAATCAAAGTAAGAAACCAAGAGTTGTACCCCTTCAGAATAGAAGAATTGATGAATCCCAAAATTATTTTATAAAACCAAAGATAAACCCATCCGGGGGCAGAGATTTATCGTTACCACATGACCAAACGGCTGAGACGTCAATTTCAGTAAAATTCTCTTGGGCATTTGGCAAAGCCTTAACTAAGGCCTATGCCCCCATCATAGGAACACCTTCTAACTTTTTAACCTTTTATTCAAAGTGATCATGAAATACATGTGTTTCCATTCTCCATCACTTTTAAATCCTTGTCTTCTTTTCTTGTTAATAAGTACTTTTTGTGTGGTACGAAGACTTGCATAGTTGTGAACACGACAAGCTGCCTATATACTACGTAGCGATACGCTAAAATAGCATCCGTTATTTCATATTTAGCGATAAATTAGAGAAACAAACAAATACATGTTATTGATTAGTGGAGATGAGGAAAATACATGTTATCATACCAAACCTGAGGTATAGAGCAGTGGATATGGGAAAAAATGAAAAAAAAATTATAAAATAAAAATGTCGTTATTTATCGATGGCTGTTCATAAAGCTCGCGGCTCGCAGCTCGGCTCGAAAGAAGCTCGAGAAAAACTAGCTGAAAAACTCAATTTGAGATGACGTGAACCAAGCTGGCTCATTTTGTAACCGAGCCCAGCTCGAGCTGAGCTCGGCTCGGCCCATGGCTCGACTCGTTGGCTCGTTCTTAGGCTCATTAACTCCGACGTAAAGCTCAAGCCGAGTTTAGCCGCCTGAATTCAGTGGTGTAGTCAAGATTTTTTTCCTACGGGTTCGGAAAATTTTAAGGGATGAATGATCGATTGTCTATCACTAAATTTCAGCTTTTTCTACGGGTTCGATATCTAAATTTCTACGGGTGCGATGTCAAAATACACGTACATAACACTAAATATATTTTTTGTACGGGTTCGGCCGAACCCGTACGTCTCTATATACCTACGCCCCTGCCTGAATTAATTTCGAGCTTGAGCTCGACCCCACCCTGGCTCGACTTGGCTCGACTCGTTTACAACCTATATGACCTATATGCTATGTTGTGCGCTATAGCAATCGCTACTGCCGCTTTTGACAACTATGAATACTTGTACAAGGGGGCTATCTTTTCTCCTTGCTTATATGTGTATCATTGTTGGAGATTTTTTAAAATGTGTTTAAGTTATCGTATGGGTTTATATAGTGATTATTTAACTACTTAAACAAATTAATACTGTTAGTTAATTCTAAATGAACACTCAGTAATTTTCATATGACATATTTATATCTTTTTTATTTGATGCATTGGTGACTACAAGATTTCTTTTCAATCATCCAATACATATATTTAACCATATTATTATTTGTTATACAACGCAGCAATGTAGCTTCTCTTCTTCTTCTCTTGCTGGCCAACTCTTTCACCTCTCATAGCCGTTATCTGAGTCACAAAAATAAATAAACAAATAAATAATTACAATGTAATGATAAAACCATCATAAAGAAGCCAACTCTAAACCAAAAGAGAGAGAAAAAACCCTCTACAAAACAAAGTAGGCTTCTATGGTGGGATCATGTGTAATGGTCATTGTTCTTAATTGTGGATTGGCCGTCCGATTGGTTAAACCGGAACTGCTTATGTCATCGGTTCGTTACAAGGTAATCGATATGACAAATGACCCAATGATTATAATCAAAGCGGACAAAAAAAGAATAAAAACCGGTAAAGAAAAAATCATTGATGCTTACCTAATCGATTTTTAGGTCCGTTAATTTTAAAGCCGGCCAATTGAGCCTTAAAAAAATTTCTCATGGTTTTGAATCAACGAAGCTGTATCATATTTAACTATTTATCTTGTTAAGATTTGTGTTGGAAATTTAGTGAAAATAGCACAAATATAGGAAATGGACATTTCCTAATTTTGGACGATAAATAAATATTATAAACTGAGGTTTATATAGATATTTATTTCCGGGTTTGTGTTCTATGTTGGAAGATCTTCGCAACGAACTAAACCACGTCCAAAACGGAGCTAAAATGAATGAGATATCGATGCTCAAAGTTTGGTGTTTGAAACATTAAATGCTGAAATAATGGAAGAGTAGCACATTGTCCCACATAGGAGGAGTGATCAAACTTAAATGGGTATTTAAGTGGGAACACTCCCTTCTTGTTGTTTCATAGAAGCACACACTAAGTGTACTCGCCACCCTAACTCGCACGCGCGCGTGGCGGGCGCAATGTGGCGCTTTGATAGCGCACTTTGCACGCTCGCAACGCCGCGAAGCCGCCTTTGTATTTTTGACCGCGCGCTCGTGGCTCAGCAAAGGCTGCAAGGACCAGGTGGCGCAGACCCTGGAGGGCAACGTGGCAAGGGGCGCGCAGGTACACAGGTGGTGGCGCATGGTGCAGGCAGTCCAGGTTGTGCGCGCAGATGTCTGACGTGCGCGCGCGCAGACACCGAAGTGAACCAGTATGGCGCGACTGTGTGGCGTTACCAGATGGGTTCCCTGGTGACATGGCGTGCGGCGCAAGGGCTGGCTCACTAGTAGGCTCGTGCAAGGATGTGAGCCGTACTGGCGCACGCGCAATAGGACTGTGGAGCAAGGTTGCTCACCAGTAAGCTCGCGTAGGTATGTGAGCCACACTGGCGCGCGCACCAGCAGGCTGGCGTATGGAGGCGCGCGCGCGACTTGCTGCTTCCAGAGTTAATGACAGATCAGTTACACTTCAGCAGTTGAAACAGACGAGTCAAGGGTCTTGACCAGGAATGTAACTGACGAATTAAGTGCATTAAAGACGTTTAATGCAATTTAATTCGTTGAGTTAAATCTTTTTTATGTTTCAACACAGATGCAGTATAAATACTGCATTACACGAATGTTAACAACCTTGTCGTTGGAACCCTTGCCAACACTGTGGGAGCGACCACAGTGGCAAATCATGTTGAACGACCCGAGAAATTTACGGGTCTCCACTTCAAAAGGTGGCAACAAAAGATGTTCTTCTACTTGACCACCATGAACCTTGCGAGGTTCTTTACTGAAACCACTCCCTAACCTGCGGAAGGAGAGACCGACGCTCAAGCTCAGTGCGTGGTTGATGCTTGGAAGCATACGGATTTCATATGTCGAGGCTATGTGCTTAATGGCCTTTCGGATGCATTGTATAACGTGTACTATAATGTCAAGACGGCCAAAGAATTATGTGATCTCTTGGACAAAAAGTACAAAACGGAGGATGCGGGAACAAAGAAATTTGTTGTCGCCCGTTTCTTGGAGTATAAAATGGTCGATAACAAGACTGTTATGAACCAAGTCCAAGAGTTGCAGATTATACTTCATGACATCCACGCTGAGGGCATGGTTCTTAGCGAGACATTTCAAGTGGCAGCAATAATTAAAAAATTGCCTCCTTAGTGGGTAGAATTCAAAAACTACCTAAAACATAAACGAAAGAAAATGACGGTGGAGGAACTTGTGGTCCGTCTTCGAATCAAAGAGGACAACAAGGTCGCTCTAAAAGGCACCATTGCGCAAGTTGCGGCTAAAGCAAACATGGTGGAAGTTGGGGATTCCTCAAAAGGCAAAAGGGGTAAACTAACGAAAAAGGACAAGGGGAAAACAAAAGTTAACGACCTTGGACCAAGAAAGGGGGCTGTGAAAAAGAAGCATGCGCCTTTCCAAGGTACTTGTTACAATTGTAACGAGACGGGGCATCGTGCTAACGAATGCAAGAAACCTAAGCGTGAGCGTGCGCATATGGTTGATGAGGATGGTATGACTCTAATTGCAATGATAACCGAGGAAGCGGCTATGATTGAAGAAGTCAACGTGGTGGGCGCCAACCCACTAGGATGGTTCGTTGACACGGGTGCAACCCGCCATGTTTGTGGAGACAAGTCATTGTTCTCAACATTCAAGGAAGCAACGGGTGAAGAAAAGCTTTATATGGGAAATAAAGCTACCGCCGACATCAAGGGTGAAGGCACGGTGATCTTGAAGATGACTTCTGGCAAGGAGCTCACGTTGAGCAAAGTCCTCTATGTCCCGGATATACGGAAGAATCTCATATCGGGTTGGATGCTCAATAAGTTTGGTTTTCGTATAGTGTTTGAATCGGACAAAATTGTTTTATCTAGACGTGGAATGTATGTTGGAAAGGGCTATGCCCTTAATGGTATGTTCAAAATGAATGTAACGGTGGTTAACACCAAGAAATACATGAATGAAATTTCTACTTCTACTTACATGATTGAGTCTTATGGTTAGCATGGTAGATTAGGACATGTAAATTTTAATTCATTACGACGTTTAATTAAATTAAATATGATACCAACATTCCATATTGATTCCGATTACAAATGCGAAACATGTGTAGAATCCAAACTTACAAGATCATCGTTTAAATCGGTTGAAAGAATAACCGAACCCCTTGATTTAATTCATACCGATGTGTAATTTAAAAGCGGTTCCCACACGTGGAGGAAATAAGTACTTTATCACGTTTATTGATGATTGTACTAGGATGGGTGACCTCCTGGGAAGTCTCCACCAGGGCAACAAAAAAACAAAGCCGTGAGTTCCTGGATGGGCCACCCATCAGGGGCAAAGCGGACAATATTGGTGATAACGAGAGGCAGGGGTGTTACATCGCACCTTTTGCGGATTTATGCGCAAAAAGTGGCATTGTACATGAGTGTACACCTCCTTATTCTCCACAATCAAATGGCGTTGCGGAACGTAAGGACCGCACATTAAAAGAAATGATGAATGCCATGTTGATCAGTTCGGGTGTGAACCGAGAAATGTGGGGGGACGCGATTCTCTCAGCGAATTATCTTTTGAACAAGATACCGCTTAAAAATAAGGACGAAACTCCATATGAGTTATGGAGAAAAGGAAGCCTTCGTACAAATACTTGAAAGTGTGGGGGTGCCTAGCAAAGGTGATTGTACCACCTCCTAAGACTCTTAGGATAGGATCCAAAACTGTTGATTGTGTATTCATAGGATATGCACATCAAAGTAGTGCACATCATTTTCTTGTACATGAGTCCAAGAATCCCGATGTCCACGTAAACACTATCATGGAGGCAAATCCTAACATCGTCTCATACTTTGAAAATGTGTTTCTTATGCTAGGAGAACCACATGTAACTTCACCAACAATGGTTGATGAAGCAGGTCCAAGTTCATCTACGTGGCTAGATGAAACACATGATCGACCAGAGGTCGACCAAAGTGACCTTAGACGAAGTAAACGGCCAAGGATTGCAAATCATTTGGGCCAGACTTCATGAGCTATATGGTTGAGGGTGAGCCCAATACCTATCGCGAAACGGTTTCTTCCGCGGAAGGACCTCAATGGAAAGAAGCAATTAAGAATGAAATTGATTCTATATTGCAAAATCATACTTGGGAGTTAGTAGATCTTCCACCTGGTTGTAAACCACTTGGATATCGTTGGATATTCAAAAGGAAGATGAAAGCTGATCGAAGTATTGATAAATACAAGGCGAGGATAGTAATAAAAGGGTTTAGACAAAACAAGGTCTAGATTACTTTGATACTTACTCACCTGTGACACGAATAACCTTTATAAGATTGGTTCTTGCAATTGCGGCTTTAAGAAATTTGGAAGTTCACCAAATGGATGTAAAAGCCGCATTTCTAAACGGCGATTTAGACGAAGAGATTTATATGGAACAACCCGAGGGTTTTTCTGCCCCAGGAAAAGAGGAAAAAGTATGTAAATTGGTCAAGTCTTTGTACGGTTTGAAGCAAGCTCCAAAACAATGGCACCAAAAGTTTGATCATGTCATGATTGACAATGGTTTCAAAATAAATGAGTGCGACAAATGTGTTTACTATAAAGACACACCAAGAGGATATGTGATTTTATGTCTTTATGTGGATGATATGCTTATCATTGGGAGCAACGATCATATGATCAACTCAGCTAAAGACATGTTGAAAGCGAGGTTTGACTTGAAAGACATGGGCTTAGCGGATGTGATTCTTGGTGTAAAATCACTAGAACGCAAGATGGTCTTATCTTAAGTCAAACTCACTACGAGGACAAGATCCTTGGGAAATTCAATTCGGAAGATAAGAGTATAGCTCGAACTCCAATTGATAATACTCAACTTCTAAGGAAGAATAGAGGCGAAGGAGTTGCTTAGTTAGAGTACTCAAGGATCATTGGTAGTCTCATGTATCTAATGACATGACTAGACCCGACTTAGCATATGCAGTAAGCAGGCTAAGTAGATACACTAGTAATCCAAATGATGATCATTGGAAAGCTATTACACGGGTGCTAAGATAGATAATATACACGAGAGATTACGGATTACATTATACCCGTCATCCAGCAGTGATCGAAGGATACACTGATGCGAACTGGATTTCGGATATAAAGGATCATAGATCGACAAGTGGATATGTATTTACACTTGCGGGAGCAGCTATAGCTTGGAAGTCGTCCAAGCAAACTGTTATAGCTAGATCCACGATGAAATCCGAATTCGTCGCTTTAGATAAAAGCGGTGAAGAGGCGGAGTGGCTACGTCAATTTGTGGAAGATATTCCAAAATGGCCAAAGCCGTTGACGGCGATTTGCATACATTGTGACAATACATCAGCGCTTGTGAGAGCATAAAGCTCTATGTACAATGGCAGATCAAGGCACATTCGACGTAGGCACAACACAGTACGTCAACTAATCTCAACGGGTATTATCTCGGTTGACTATGTGAAGTCAAAAGAGAGTATTGCAGACCCGTTTAACGAAAGGCTTAAGCAAAGATTTAGTTTATACAACATCAAGAGGAATGAAACTAAAGCCCATGGATGAAAGGAATATGAGGGAAACCTAACCTAGTTGACTGGAGATCCCAAGATCTAGGTTCAATAGGCAAACTTAATCATAAACCCAAAGGGAGTCACTGTGGGGGTGCCCCAAAAGATCAATAAAGGGAGTCGTATACTTCCTAGTCCATTCCAATCAGTGATATGAAGTTAGGTTAAGCATATTGAGGTTAAGGATTTAGGGAAATCCAAATTAACCATGATGCTTTTAATGATTCGAGAAATCACCTATGTTAGGGAGAAGTGGGTCGCTTCGAATGGATTTGTGGGGAGGCGCAAATCCTAGAGCTCTCGCAGAACCAAGAAAGTGATCCATGACCATGAACGGACACAACCATGAGGAGATGACTAAACTAGGGAGAGTATTTTGTGAATGTATATTGTCGACTACATAATGGGGGATTGTTCAAAGACACCGCGTCTCCAAGACCCTAGGAGGCTAGGTATGCTTCACAAAAGAGGGTTCAAAGGTTACGCCTACCTATCTTGCAATACTTAACTGTTGAATTTGTAGCGTTGAAACTTGAAAGGGGAAAGATCGATTTCCATTCATGTGGGGGATTGTTGGAAATTTAGTGAAAATAACATTTTTCACAAATATAGGAAATGGACATTTCCTAATTTTGGATGATAAATAAATATTATAAACAGAGGTTTATATAGATATTTATTTCCGGGTTTGTGTTCTATGTTGGAAGAGTTTCGCAACGAACTAAACCACATCCAAAATGGAGCTAAGATGAATGAGATATCGATGCTCAAAGTTTGGTGTTTGAAACATTAAATGCTGAAATAATGGGAGAGTAGCACCTTGTCCCACATAGGAGGAGTGATGAAACTTAAACGGGTATTTAAGTGGGAACACTCCCTCCTTATTGTTTCATGGAAGCACACACTAAGTGTACTCGCGAAGGGTGCGGAGCACCCTAACTCGCACACGCGCGTGCGCGTGGCGTGGGCGATGGGTACAATGTGGCGCTTTGATGGCGCACTTTGCACTTCGCCGCGAGCCGCTTGAGAGCCGCCTTTGTATTTTTGATCGCGTGTGCGTGGCTCAGCAAAGGCGGCAAGGGGCGCGCAGGTACACAGGTAGTGGCGCATGGTGCAGGCAGTCCAGGTTGTGCGCGCAGATGCCTGACGTGCGCGCACGCGGCGCACTGAAGTGAACCAGTATGGCGCGACTGTGTGGCGTGACTAGATGGGTTCCCTGGTGACGTGGCGTGCGCGCGCAAGGGCTGGCGCACCAGTAGGCTCGCGCAAGGATGTGAGCCGTACTGGCGCACGTGCAATAGGACTGTGGAGCAAGGATGCTCACCCAAGAGGTTGCGCACCAGTATACTCGCGCAAGAGGTTGCGCACCAGTAAGCTCGCGCAGGGATGTGAGCCACACTGGCGCGCGCACCAGCAGGCTGGCGTATGGAGGCGCGCGCGACCTGCTGCTTTCATAGTTAATGACAGATCAGTTACACTTCAGCAGTTGAAACAGACGAGTCAAGGGTCTTGACCAGGAATGTAACTGACGAATTAAAGTGCATTAAAGACGTTTAATGCAATTTAATTCCTTGAGCTAAATCTTTTTGACTGTTGCAACACAGATGCAATATAAATACTGCATTACATCAACACCAGAGGACACATCGAATCACCAACAAACTCTCTACTCGAAATTCTTCTTCTTCCTCTTTCTTGCAGCAAGGTACACCTTCGGGTTGCGTCATCTCCGGCAGTGCAACTGCTTAGGCTGTTGTATCCTGGAAACAAACGAGTTCTCCTGGGAGACTCGAAATTTGTTTTAAGGGACCCGTTTCTAACACGATCCTCAGCCAAGAACTCATCTTTTGTTGAAGTTTTGTTCTTGTATTTTCTTTATTTCAGTTGTAATCCGTACTGTAATTTACTGCTTTCTTTATTTTTCTGTTTGTGTAATTCAGTTAAATAAATTTTATTTATTTTATGCGAACGGTTCCTACAATTTGTGTCCTTTAAAGTACATTATGTGACTCAGGATTGTAAATTTATAAGACCACCTGTAGTGGCAAATGAATTGGACGTGGATGGGCAAAAAAAGCCCCATTCACAAGAGAACACCGCCCCCATGGGCGTTTTTTGGGCTTTTTGGGTTTGGGTGTTTCCACAAAAACGCCTGATCAAAAGAGGATGACCAATGGAGCTTGAAGTTCAAGCCCCACTACACCTATTTTAACTTCATGCTCCTTTGCTGACTAGGAGCCACATGTCGAACAATTCTCAAGGAAGAGGCTTGAAGTTGAAATTCCATTACATATTTATGTCTAATGAGCAATTATACATATGTGGGTCAAGAAGAGGCATACATTTCTGTTGTTTATCATTAGACCCCTTTCTTAGTCATATTCCCACTCATAAAGATTGTCAATGCTTCGCCCTTAAAAATCAAAAGGAAGTCAACTTTCAATTTTGACTTGAGATGTGACATATTTTTTATTGAAAAAAAATCATATTTTGGGGATTTTGCAAAACATAAACCCTAAAATTAGAAACCATCTACGATTTTGGCAAGAACATAATGATTTCGCCGGATTAATGTTCTCGATATAGAACACACCAATAAAATCGTTCGTATATTCATCCGAATCACTAAATTTCTAAAATGTACATCGTGCAGTGTTTTGATTGAACTATAAAGAAGATCTAACCAATTTCGTAAACAACTTAAAAATCAATTGAACTAATTCCAGGTTAGAAATAAAAAGTTCATAATTTAATAATACTCACATCATATGTGAAGAAAGAATCGGCTTCAAAGTGCATGATATAATACTTAGCACAACGACTACAGTACTTCGAAGGAACACCCGATCTGTGGTTCCACGGTGAAAAGAATGAACTATCATAAAACAGGAATGAAATAAATGGGTATAGGTTAAATGTTGTTTCTCGAAGCAAATTGACACGACGATCGCTTGTGCTGGAGTTTCTCACCATGGCTATTGATAGGTTGGATTGATAGAATTTGGTACTTTTTCTTTACACTATCTACCATTTATATAATTATATGAGATGTTTATAGATGTCACGTATATTGGGTCCTAATTTAATAATATATATTTATTTAGGTCTACAAAATGCTGAATATATGTAATAGAAATCTACGTGCTAATATAAAATGCGTGAACGGTGATTGTTGTCTACCGTGTCAAATCACATGTTATACATGGTTTAAGCACATGGTACAAATCCTTAAAGATGGCTTTTTTTTAACTTACATTATGCCCCCTCTTAAAGTTACATGATTGCACCCTCAACTTTATGTAGATATACCATTCAAACCTTATAATGTTATACTTTTTTTTGCATAACCAGAAGTTGATACATGATCCATTTATATTTTTTTTCTCTGTAACATTAAAGTTTAAGCTCGTACCGATTTTCTCAGGTGGCTTACGAGCGGCTCGACTCGTTTACACCTGAAAAAACATGACAATATATACACAACTACACAAGTTTAGGCAACATAAATGACACAATAAAATATATGCTTAAACCAAAGCAATTGGATCTTTTTACTAGCAAACCAAAACTTAACCTTTTTGTAAAACGCCAACTGCCAACTTACACTCTCTAATTCTACTATTAAACTACACATTTTTTTTTTTCACCACGAGGATTGAACCCCCTACCACTTGAAAAGGCAAAACCTTATCCAATATCTTGGCACCGGCAGCTCTGCTAGGCCAAAGACCCTTTGATAACTAGTGGATATGTAACTAACTAAAGAATATCTGATGCTAGTTAGTATGGTTGAGTTTGTAACAGTGCCAAAATTCATGTAACTTCTTCCAATAATCTCACCTCCCAACTAGCCATCCCAACTGTTTTAACTATTTCTAACAGCTTCAAGTTAGTGGATCAACTACCCTTTACAACCATAAACTTTATTCTAGCCAAATTAGTTATGCATCCCTTCAAATTCCATGTATGACACCATAATGGGTAACAAAATCAAGACACAATAAGGAGATTACAGCTATTATGTAATGCAATTTGAAACATTGAAAACTATATAGCTATTTATTTATGATATTAGACATTTATTCTTTTGGTCAACTGACATTTATGCAACAATAAGGATATTGTATTTTACAAGAATTACATAATTTGATAACGAAATCCAAACAAATTCCTTTTTATATACGTAATAGTTAAATAAGAGTTGTAGTTGGTAGTCCAACAACAAACAAATTCGTTTCTATATATGTAATAGTTAAATAAGAGTTGTAATTGGTAGTCCGAACAACAAATTTTTTATTATTATATTCGTTTCTATATATGTAAGAGTTAAATAAGAGTTGAATTGGTAGTCCCAACAACTAATTTTTAACTATTATCGAGTATACTCAATATCCCATGGTAATTAGTAATTAGGTATCCATTGGATATGATACACGATTTTTCAATTGAATATAAGAGTGAGATTACTGATACCCATAGAGATGAGAATGGTATTGGTAACGGAGCGAACCAGTACAACACCGCAAATTACCAAAATTGAAATTTAGCTCACCTCTAAACCATACACCGTACCAACAATGGTCGTACGATACCAATATCGTTAAAAATACCAATCCCAAAAAAAAATATTGATACCGTAATCGTCCAAAACAAATATCTTACCCTAACCGTGTACCGTTAGTGTTGATGTTCGGTCAAAATAAATATGATACAGTACACTACCGGTATTTGGTATCCTATTCGAAATTCATATCTAGAAAAGACAATAGCTCAAACTTGGAGGTCCAAAATATTCATCTATCCATACATTAACTCATCATATACCCCACCAATCCAACGGCTGTGATTAACACTAATCACCTATGTCGACTCGTTAGATCAACACCAGATAGCGTACGCTCACTCACACTTTCATTCTCTTCAAAGAGTAAGAATCCTGTGCTCCTCATCCACCGTAAAACTATGCACCCCCAAAACCTAACTTTTTTCTAACTTCACAATCGCCGGCCGTTCGCCGCCGGCAATGGATCTCAGTTGACCACGTAGATCACCACCGTCCGTTTCAAGGTAAAAAAAAGTTTGACTTTTGTACTGGTTTATGTGCTTGAGTTTTGATTTAGGGTTTGTAACTTGACTGTTTTCTTTTTTATTGTTTTTTTACAGAGGTAATTAATATTTGTTGGTAGCTTGTTGGCGAATATTCATTAGCACAATGGTATGGTTTTCTTATTGTTTATATAATTGTATATTTATTTATTTAATTATGTGATCATGTGTGTGCATTTTATGTGTTTGATTATTGTTTTATTGGTAGGTAATTTTACATTTAAACTTATGTAGTTTGTGAAAATTTTTGATAATTAATGCTGTATGAGCATTTGAACATCTTAATTGTGTGGTGAATTAATTAGAAAATTAGATTGGTCAAATAAGTTTTTTTATTTTTTTGATAATTATATTTTGTAGTTTGAATCATAATTATAACTTAGAAGTTTTTGATGAATATATTCTGTAGTTGATTCATAATTATAATTTTTTTAGGCTCCCAATATTCCCACACCCCTAAAATCTTATTTTCACACCCCTAAGTTTAGAGTTATACGGGTTGTATAACTTATTGTTGCACAAAAAAATGTAAGAGAATGTTTTTTTGTCTCCATGTATACCGCCTTATAATATTATACGACCTGTATAGAATGTTATACGACCCAATTAATGTTATATGACCCAAACCTCATATAATGTTATACGACCCGTATAGAATGTTATACAACCTAATATTTTCTCCATCTATACGAGCCGTATGACATTATAAAGCCCAATATTTGTCATGTCAGATTATTCTATACAGGCCATATAACGTTATACGGCCCGTGGGTGTGAAATTTAGATTTTGGGGGTGTGGCTTTATTAGGACCCTTTGTTTTATTAATGATTGTATTCTGTAGTTTGATCATAATTGTAAGTTTTTTTTATGGTTAAATCCTATAGTTTGATTCATAAATATAAGTTTATTTGTTGATTTTATTCTGTAGTTTGATTCATAATTATAAGTTTTGTTTATGATTATACTGTGTAGTTTGATTCATGTTAAATCCTGTATTTTGATTAATAATTATAAGATTTTATTCTGTAGTTTAATTCATAAATATAAGTTTTTTTATGGTTATATCCTGTAGTTTGATTCATAATTGTAAGTTTTTTGATGTCTTGTTGTTTAATTCGTAATTAGAAGTTTTTTTATGATTTATTCTGTAGTTTGATTTGATTCATAAGTATAAACTTGATGATTTTGTTCTGTAGTTTAATTCATTGCTATAAGTTTTTTTTTGTTATGATTTCTACGATCCAGTCGTTCCATGACAAGGGATTTTGGATGGGAAAAGGGGATGGGGACACATTATTCGGTAACTCATCAAGAGTAGAATCGAAACGAGACCATCAGTGGTTTACCGACGCAACCGAAACCGAATTATTCCCTAGCAAACGCCAAGCCATAGAATCTCCAAATAGCAAATCGATTTCCGGAATTCCAACCTGTCATCTATCGTGGGACAACGTTTCCGCCCTCCAATCACCTCCAAATCAGTTTATCGACCGCTTGTTAGGGTCCCCTGTTCGGATGGATAACGGGCCAGTGAATAAAAAGATAGCCCATGATCAAATCGGGAACAGGCCTTTAGTCGGTTTATCAATGTCTTACTCTATCGAAGATCCGGAGATTAACGTGAACTATGGCGGGATTAGAAAAGTGAAAGTTAACCAGGTTAAAGAGGCCGATAATACTGTCAGTGCATCGAACGAGACCAATTTCATAACAATCGGGCCTAACTACGGAAACGAAGATGCTAATGTAACGTTAATGGGTCATTCGTATAGTGGGTTCGACCCCGCTCATCGATCAATGGGTCCTGCATCAGGAAAAGACGAAGAAACTTCCATATCGATTTCGAATTCGATATCGTTTGGCGGTTTTCAGGATGAATCCGAGATTGAAACATTGACGAGGCCAACAAATAGTTATTATGTCAAAGATATGAGCAGTTATGGGTTAACGTTTGATCAATCTACAATTAATACGTTGCAATCTTCGGGGAATAAGGAGTTGGGTGCATCTAATGTGATTGCGGTTGGAAATACAAATCAGGGGGTCAAATCAAAGGGTAAATTGGAACCGAAAGCGGTTAAAAAGGAAGCCCCTAATAGCTTCCCTTCGAATGTTAGAAGTTTGATGGCTACTGGTATATTAGATGGAGTTCCTGTCAAATATGTTTCGATGTCAAGGGAGGTAAACATCTTTGCATTGTATTTTAAGGAGTAATAAGCCATATTCGTCCCTGAGGTTTGGCCATGTTTACGACTTTCGTCCAAAGATTTGTTTTTTCGCATCTGGATCCAAAACGTTTGAAATCTTGCCATTTTCATCTAACTCGTTAACTCCATCCATTTTTCTCCGTTAAATGAGGGACATTTCCGTCTTTTTAGACATTTTTTATTTAAACAAAAAAATATAAGAAATAAAGATCCATCTATGTTGACTTTCTCCCCTCCCAAACCTTTTAATCATCACAAAAATCTCTAAAAAGATGAAAATACCCATGACTTAACGTTAAAAAATGGATGGAGTTAACGAGTTGGATGAAAATGGCAAGATTTCAAACCATTTGGATCAAGATGCGTAAAAACAAACCTTTACACGAAAGTCGCAAAAGTAGCCAAACCTCTTGGACAAAATTTGCATTTTATTCTATTTTAAGTGATTAATACTTTGAATGGTCATACCTGTTTGTTGGCAATTTCGACCCATTTATATAGAAATGGGTTGATTTGGGTTATATTTATGTATAACAGGTAAAATGGGTAAAAACTTGGTTAAATATGAAATGGGTCAAACAGGTTGAAACTTGAAAGTAACCCAAAAGTGTATATAATTTTAAATGCCTAAACCTTTTAAATTATTATATTTAAAATAATAAGATTAATATCTTAATAATATGGTTACAAAAAGTATTGGCGGGTCAACCCAACCCGAGTAGCTGAAGCGACCGTCTAACTTATAGTACTCAATCAATCAATCAATCAATCAATCATACCCGGTATAATCCCACTCATAGCCAGGCAGAGGCTACTAGTAGGGTCTGGGAGGGTGAGATGTAGGCAAATCTTACCTCTATCCCAAGGGATAAAGAGGCTGCTTCCGGTGAGACCCCCCCAGCTCCAAAGCCACATTCAACCATAAACCTCAAATGAATCATAAATAGGCATGTAACTACTTTAGAAGCAACTATAGTAATCCGAAGCGTTATCTAACGATGAACCTGTTTCGACCCGTTTTCCAACCCATCCATTTGCCACCTGTAAAATGGTGGTGGTGTAACACAATATATGATGATTAAAAAAGTTTATTTATAATCTATCTTTTTATTAACCCATGATATTATTATTCCACATAAAATAGGAGCTAAGTGGAATCATAAAAGGTTCTGGCTACATGTGTGGCTGTCAATCCTGTAATCATACTAAGGTAAGCTATTCTTCACTCTCTTGTAATTTCATACATTGAAATAGTTTTTAACTAAATTAAATATATTTATTTTTTCGGGTTAGGCACTAAATGCTTACGAGTTTGAACGTCACGCTGGTTGCAAAACAAAGCACCCAAACAATCACATATATTTCAAGAGCGGGAAAACAATATATCAAATAGTACAAGATTTGCGAAGCACACCCGAGAGTTTATTGTTTGATACGATCCAAACAATAACTGGTTCGCCGATCAATCAAAAAGCATTTCGCAGCTGGAAAGGTAAGTTTAATTTTACATCGAGTCGACGAATAAGATTAAAATCTGATGTTATTTATGTTCAACATTTCGTGTTTGTTCTTCAGAGTCTTTTCAAGCAGCTACTCGTGAACTTCAACGGATTTATGGGAAGATGAACTGAATATATAGTTGTGTAGCTGGTATCTTAGGCTTCCGGGGCGCATGTAAAAACAATTTTTAAGTAAAAAACCGCGAGAACACCATAAGCATTTGTAAATACTACTTGCCATATGTTGTAGTGTGAGAGAAACATAAGTGTTTCAAATTGTTGTAATGGTGCTTGTGGATAATTTTGGTTACAAATATATGTACATAAGTTTGTGTATAGAATCTATTCTCTCTATAAGATTTGTCATTCCATGGTTTTACTTTAAAAGGCTATTGACTATATAGGGGCCGGTTTAAAAAAAAGGCCTTAACGTACGAAGGTACGCGACCACCAATATAACTTGCGTAATTACGCATATAACATGCGTAATTAGGGTTTAACCCAACTCATGCATAATTATGTATTATAACATGTGTAATTATGCAAAGTTACTACTAGGGGTGTAAACGAGCCTGGCCGAGCCCGAGCTTGACTGGACTCAAGCTCGGCTCGTCATGTTTTTTATGAAGCTCGAGCTCGGCTCAAGCCTAATTATTTGAACTCGAGCTCGGCCCGCGAGTAAAACACAAAGCTCGGGCTCGAGTTCGCTTCAATATCTATTAAACGAGTCAAATCTCGAGCTCGAGCTCAGCTCGCCAATGTTATCATCGTTATAATTATATTATATAAAAATAAATAAATGTTTGTTTGGGCTTGTGAGCCTAAACGAGCTTTGTATTTCAGGTTCGGGCTCGTTAAAGCTCGGCTCGTTCGAGCTTTTAACCTAGCCGATAATGAGTAGCTCTAGAGCCTCTGAGCTTGTTTCACCCTAGTTACTACTATTATGTCACCGCGTTGAATCAAAGGCTTAGATTAGATCAGATATGCGGTTGAGATGATGCTCACGTACGCATCGCGCACGATAAGGTGTTCTTGTATATATAAACACCCTTTCTCAAAAAACACAAGAAACAGCAAAAACAAAGTGTGTTCATATCCTGAGTTTAATATAGATGTAAAACAAAGAGAATATAAAAAACCAAGAGAATGAAAAACAAAAGAATAAAACCTAACATGTTTTCACATAACCACAAGAGTTTGAAAAGAATGGCATGTAAGTAAGTTCGACCAAATGCGCATCATGACACCGTCACCAGCCGCCATGATACCGCCACAGGGCTCTGCCTATGAACCGTTTTTTAAGAACCACAACAAGCTGATTTCTGGGCATCTTGATCATTAGCACCTCCACCCTCTGGTTTATTAATCTTAATCGTCGATGGCTGTATACAATACAAAACATAACATCTAAAATAAGATCGGTGTGAAAAATATGGGTGTTCACGGTCCAGTTTGATGATTGAACAAGTCTTTTTTTGAATCATTATCTTGTACCAAAAATTAATTAAAAATATAATTCATGAGTATGTATAATGCGTATAACAGTTATTCTATAATATAAATAAGGTAAACGGTCTATTTTAACAAGTCATCAACCTGTTAACCTGTTCTTTTAATAGGGGTGTGAATTTCCAACACAACACGACACGAAATTCACGGGTTTGGATTTCGTCTAAACGAGTTCGGGTCAGTTTCAGGTTGAACCCGCACCCGTTTAGCTAAACGGGTCGGGTTCGAGTCAACCTGACAGCGGTCAGGTTGGCGGGCTGACTCGTTAAACCCATTTATATAATATTATATTTTGTATAATTTAAATGTAATGGTATTATATACATTTGTTTTTTTTTTGTAGTAAAATTTTACTTTAATATATTAATTTGCGGAAAAAATAATAAAATTCGGATTGAACGGGTCGTGTTCAGGTCAACCCACGAATATTCGGGTTGTGTTTGGGTTCATATGTATAAAATGAGATGTAAAAAAATAAAAAAAAATTAATGGATGCCAAATGGCATCCATTGATTGGATGCAGACACTATTCATCAAGATTTTCGGGTTCAGGTGGTGTTCGGGTTGGGTTGAACCCGCCAACCCACGAACATGACCCGTTTAGCACCCCTATCTTTTAAACTGTAAACCATGAATCAAACCGTATAAAAATCTTAATCAACCCAAACCGGCCGATTATCTCAGATCTCAACGGTTAGGTCAGTAGCAACAGTTTATGAACGCCTCTGGTGAATCGCAATGATTTTTCATTCTTTTTGCAAAAAAATGGTCCCAAATATACCTCGGCCTTAGTGTCGGTTTCCGAAAGTCTCTGCTTGATATCCGTTGCTATTGAAAAGAAAACTTGCTCCACATTTAGGTTTGTCTTTGCACTCTGCGAAAGAAAACACAGGTTATATTCAGCCATTAAGTAAAAGCATTTCACAATCAAAATATATGAATGATTAACTCACAGTTTCAAAAAACTTAATGCCATACTCATCGGCTAGTGCTTGACCCTTTGCGGTAGGAACAGCCTACAAAACATCGCAACAGTCTCATAATTCACCGAACTTTAATAAAAGTAAATAAAAAGTATAAATTTGAATAAATTAGAGTTAAATGCCATTTTAGTCCCTGTGGTTTGGGCCGTTTTGTTAATTTAGTCCAAAGGTTTCATTTTTCGCCTGTGGGTCCAAAAAAGTTTCACCATTGCCATTTTAGTCCGCTGGGTTGACTTCATCCATTTTTTCTGTTAACGAGAGGGGCATTTCGGTCATTTTATATGGCCAAATTGCCCTTCTAGTTAACAGATTTACATATAAAATGCCTAAATTGACCTTCTCGTTAGCAGAAAAAATGGATGAAGTTAACCCAATGGACTAAAATGGCAATGGTGAAACCTTTTTGGATCCACAGGCGAAAAATAAAACCTTTAGAGTAAACTGGCAAAATGACCCGAACCACAAGGACTAAAATGACATTTAACTCGATAAATTAATACATACCCTCTTGCTTTCATCCATGTCAGCCTTATTGCCAACAAGGACCTTGTTGACGTTATCAGAGGCATGTTGTTCAATGTTCCGAATCCAGTTTCTTATGTCTGTTAGCAATGAGATGGTATGGTGAACGATCACCGATTATTTAATTAAAGATAAAACAGGACATAAAGATAAAAGAATTCTTACTGTTAAAAGATGATTCGTCTGTAACATCGTACACCAACAAAATTCCCATAGCTCCCCTGTAATAAGCTGGAGTTTTTGGAGGGAAAAAGATTAAGATTATACAACTATTTCTTGTAAAAATTTGAGCTACCGTTGAGCAAGGACCACTGATCATTTAATCCATGTTAAGTAATTATTGACATTTTAATTAATACATAATATCATGCATCTCATGGGCTAATCTAGGGGGCAGTGGCGGACCCAGGAATTATTTGTTGGGGGTGCGGATGAGGTGTACAACTATATTTTCAAGAGGTGTGGTCGGGTTTTTTTGTCTAAAATATACACTTAAATTTTTTTTAAGGGGTGTGGCCGCCCACCTTGGCCAAAGGGTGGGTCCGCCCCTGCTAGGGGGATAAACGTATGAGAGGTAGAAGATATATAACTTAACTCAATAAAGTGAGATCCATATTAATACCCCATTTTTCTAAAATCATATAGATATTGGTTAACTAAACCAAATTGAAAAACTGTTTGTTATTGATGATGTCATCATTTTAACTATTTTTTTCAAATACCAATATTATGAGGTATTTAACCAAAAAATACTAACTAATGAACACTAATTTAAATATATGCTCCTAATATTGTGATGTATTTAACAAAGGAACTCACTAATTAATTGCCATTAATTTAAACAGTGGGGGCGAACTCTCAAAAGCCAAATTAGGGAGCGAACTCTTATAAATTCAAAAATTTTACACTACAAAAAAACGCAAATTTTCGGTAAAATTTCACTACGAAGCGAAAAATCAGGGGGGGTGGGGCACCCCCTGGCCCCAATAAAGCTTCACCTCTGAATTTATATATACACTCCTTATATCACGAGGTATTTAGCAAAAATACTTGCTAATAACTAACATTAATCAATATATTTATCCCTTATATTAGGAGGTATTTAACAAAAAGATTACTAATTAGATAACATTAAAAAGTTAATTAGATTTAGTAACAAAGGTATTTTTTTGTTCTTTTAACAAACTACATCAGTTGAAAGTTCTCATTAGTACCTTCAAAATGAATCCACTAGTGACACTACTAATTTTTATTTTTATTTTTTTATACTTTTATTTTAAAAAATGGAAAATAACACAACTGTAAAATAGCAACATATATTTTCTTATGATTCTATTTTCAAGATAACTTAACACACACTTTATATTATGAGATAACTACATCATATACCCCTTCAATTCTTAATCTAGCATATGGATATATTAGTAAAAAGAACTACTATATTATATTATTATATGTATATGTTTTAGTTGAAAAGACATGCGTATTACACGGGTACTAAACTAGTGGAATAAGTACAACATTATCTACAGAATAGATCCTGGAACCATACCAGTTGTGATTGTGCGGAACCGCTCCTGACCAGCTGTATCCCAAATTTGGAGTTTAATCCGTTTGCCATCTAGTTCAATGGTTCTGATCTTAAAATCAATCCTGTTGGAAATTTAAAAAAAAAATGTTATGTCGCTGAATTTGTTGTGAAAAGGGTAACATGCTTATGTAGAAATAAATGAATAAACTCACCCGATGGTAGTAATAAAACTTGTAGTGAAAGAACCATCAGAAAAGCGCAAAAGAAGACAACTCTTCCCGACACCTGCAAATAAGAAAAAACGCTAAAAACTAATCAATCATCACTTTGAAGTAACTCATAGTAAGGTACACTGTGGTGAATTTGAAATCAACAATCCGTTGCTAGTTCTAAACATATGATTACAAATATACATTCGGTATAAAATATGTTACCTACATATGCTACATAGCGATAAATAGCAAGCGGCTATTTTATAAATATATACACTAATATATATATATATATATATAATATATATATATATATTTATATGTATATTATATGTGGAGACGTAGTGTTAAGGTTAAGGACATTTAGGGGATGGCACAAATGCGTTTAAGTGTGTTGTAGAGACCTAGTTTTTTTTTCATGCACGTTAAGTGGAATTTACATATGATTGTTTTCTTGTGTCTATGTTTGTAGGCTGTTTTTGATGGTAGATTTGTCATATTATTGGCATACCCTCTTTTAACACCTATGTTATGATACGTATATATATACACCTCATATGCGCTATACCTGTCCGTGTGTTTTAAGCCGAGGGTCTCTCTGGAAGCAGCCTCTCTACCCTTTCGGATAGAGGTAAGGTCTGTCTACATCCCACTTTCCCCAGACCTTATCAATAGCTTGACTAATTGTGGGATTTTATTGGGTTTGGTGGTTGTTGTATATCAAAATACCCTAGTATATATGGTATTTTACATGTATATTTAACAACAAAAACCTAAAATCCAGCTATTTTATAGTTATATTTAATTTCTATTTATATTAAAAAGAACATAAATAAATAAATAAACGGTCGCTATCTATTGCTACAACCCTAATAGAGAACCTATACCTATACACTACGTAGCGCACTATAGCTGATCCAAAAGGCACCAAATCAAACCTAGATCCAAAAACACCTTCAATTTATTTTTTTTATTTTTTTTATCATATCAATACAAACAAACAAGTCAACACAAATCATTCACCACAAATTAATAGCTATAAAACTAATAATTACTCGAAAAAGTTCAATTACAAATGAAGAAAATTACAACTCACCGCTATCTCCAATCAAAAGGAGCTTAATGAGGTAATCATAATCTGCTCGAGCCCTAACCGTGAGCGGCCATTAAAAGATATTAACAATAATCAACAGCCTTCAAATTCAAAATCTGCGTATGTATATATGTATGTATATACAAAATACACACAAATATATATATATATATATATATATATATAAACAATCAAATCAACATAATCACCAACAGATTCAAACTAACTTAATGTATGAGCAAACAATAATAGATCCAATTATTTTACCTTGAAATAAATTTAGAAAATAATAATGATATACAAACAACGATGACGACGGTTTGGCTAAGATGCTATATATATATATATATATATAGATAAACAATCAAATCAACATAATCACCAACAGATTCAAACTAACTTAATGTATGAGCAAACAATAATAGATCCAATTATTTTACCTTGAAATAAATTTAGAAAATAATAATGATATACAAACAACGATGACGACGGTTTTGGCTAAGATGCGCCACTTGCCCTGCGCAATATAGCAAAAATATGAAAAGAAGAAGAGTAAACGAATGAACGATGAGGGGGGAGAAAGGTTCCGGTGTTCACGCGTACAAGATTAACCGGTGGACCGACGGTTTTGAATATAAAGGAATGAAGTGGCGGATCACGGTAATTACCGTGAGCGCGTTGCAGGGCCGCAAATCTGAGCTGGATATTTCAGCGTTGATTACTATTTATTATTTTTTTAAATATTGAATTTCTCTTTTTCTTTTGACACTTTTCTATTTGAATAATCAATTTGGCCACCTAATTAAGTTTTTATATATAAGTTGACACACGCAAAAAAATATTAAGAAATGATGGAAATAAATAATTCAGTTAAACAAGACATTAGGGCTAATAATAATTGTATTAGGATATAATATAATTTACTCAATTACGGTTATTTAATTTTCATTATATGCAATATAATACACTTTTAGTATCTTACCATTAATCTAATATTATCATGAAATGCTTAGATCAAACGTATGGATTTGTAAACGATTTTTTTTTCCAACAACCTTTTAGATTAGACAACGATTTTTTTTCCAACAAAAGCCAATTAAGTTAATAAGTTTCCATAAATTTCTAGTCAAATTTAGCTTTAATATTAATATATACTAGTGATATTCCCCGCGCTTCACGGCGGGGATTAAGTCGGGATCAATTTGTTCTGTTACGGTACCTACATCGATCGAAAACAAAAAAACACATATCGATACGACACCTACGTTGTTCAATTGATATCGGTTCGGTTCATTTGCATTTCAATTCATGTTTATTTTATTTCAACATTATGATATATATTTTTCTAAAACGGATATTGTGCCGCTATCATACCAAACTCAATCGAAATTGATTGAACAACATATGTATCGGTACCCGTAGTTATTTTTATTGTTTTTGCTTTCCGTAACCTGATACTGTATCGCCACCATACCGCACCGAACATCGATACCGGTATACATTCATTTTTATGATTTTCTGTTTGATAATGGGTACTTTTATTATATCTTATAAGTTATATGGAAAAAAATATGTTTAAATCAATTAAATTAATGAAATAATAAATTAATAGGAACTTAGTAAAAAAATAATTAAAAAACAATAAAAATTACTGTTCATCATCTGTTTATGTTAATATGTTTTTATTATATCTTATAAGTTATATGGAAAAAAAATATGTTTAAATCAATTAAATTAATGAAATAATAAATTAATAGGAACTTAGTAAAAGAATAATTAAAAAACAATAAAAATTACTGTTCATCAGCTGTTTATGTTAATATGTATAATATGTATAATAATAATTGTGTGTTTAAACCTTAATGATTGTTTGTATTATTATAACTAAAAGTATTTGAATATGTCACTTAATATAGGTGCAATGAAAAATTGAACGGATGAAACTTTCTTTCCAATGGTTGGCCAAGTCCTTTGAGCCAACTATTTGTCAATCTAAAAAAGCAACTTGGTCAAGAGCCACATATAGCAATGAAACCAAATGGAATGTGAAACTAAAATGGATATTTTTTATATTAGATTTTTTTAATATTATTTTATTTAACATTAAATTGTTTTAATATTATTTTATTTAAAAATATATTTAGTAAGGTGTTATTTCTTGCAGTTATTAGTTTTTTTTTTTTTTTTTTTTTGGGGGGGGTAACTATTAGAACCTGCTACGGAAAAACTCATGGGACCCGTCAATTTCCTACTAACCAATGAGATCATGTAAATTGCAGCTTACGATGGCCAAGTGACTTTCAATAGGCTATGGTAGAAACCAGTGCTAGAGGAAAATTCGACGCTTACCGCTACCTTATGGGTTTATACTTATCGATAGTTCATACATATAGGGTTTAAGTTCAACACTCTTATAGCATTATAAGAATATTGTTGGTTTGATAGATCGTGACTGGTATATTTATATGATCATTTGTAATTCTAAAGTTGTGAATGTATTCATATGGTAAAAAATATTATAGTTTACGCTTCACATTTATTATTAACTCAATGTTAAATTGATATCATTCAGTTTCGTGATTCTCACCAAATGTTGTTTGAGTTAGTCGATACAATTTTAAATAAGAGTAAACCCGTCAAAATCTCATTGGAGACAATTGGCATGGCTTAAAAAGGAGGTACTCTTGAGGGCCTCAACGCTCAAGAAACCACATCGGGGCAAAAAGGCACACCTCATGTAGTTTAGGTAAAAAAAATGTATCATAGGTTCATAACACAACCTTATAAAAAAAAACCGTGTTGGATGATGCCTTCTCTAATAGATATGATTGCAATTGCTGTTTACACAAAAAAGAAATAATAATACAAAAGATAAATAAGATAAGGAGAAATCTTAGTCTCGCATAATTATGACACGTGACACAACCCTCAATCATTTATTATGTATGGATTGTTGTGATAGTTTATGTTGTAAACAAAGTTTATTTGGTTGTACTAACGTGCACCCGTACCAAGTAGAGTTTTGTTTCTACTATTAAGATGTCATAAGTAGTCATGTCACATATGATTTTAAAGTTGAGAAAATTGTAAATCAACAAGTGAGTAAACAAAATGTTATAACATTAAAGGTGACAAAGTTGATCCAGAAAAACCTAAGAAATGTAAAATGTCCACAACATGACAACTTCAAAGATAATTCAAACAAAAACCTTAACAAAAATCCAAACTCAAAATAAAACTTCTTCTGAGCCAAGCCTAAACCCAAGCTCTAATATAGCATCACTTATCGAGATTTAGTAGAAAAACCCAAGCACCTTACCGCCAACATTCTTCCTCCTAGCTTCTTCATGATCCATAATTCCAGCCGATGTTGTCAAAACAATGTACCCAAACTGCAGGTTTCATTGATTGTTCACATATATTAATATTATTAAAAGCACAAGCAACTTTAACTCACTAACTACTAAAGAACCAATTCAGGTTGTACCTTATCTCAAAACGAGTCAAATGAGTTAAGCATAAAATTGCTAAAACACAAATACGGTTTGCTAAGCAGTTAACGTGGCAAAAATTCGGATATCAGTCAACGACCGATATTTGAGATATCAGTAATCGCGGTGGGATATCCGTACATTTAATATCATGTAGAAACTATATATATATATATATAGCAATATAACACTAACAATTCAGTATACTCTCCTACAATTAACAAATTAACCCTTTGCAAAACACTAAAACTGACATTTAAAACTAACAATTAACAATTAAGACATAAAACACTAATAGCAGCAATAAGAAGAAAGACGAATGGTAGAACTGCGATGAATAGTACTAATTTCAAAAAATCAGTGATATAATGGTCTAATATCGGTCAATAACACCAATAATATCGGTACCGATATTTTACATGGAGACCAATAACCGAAAAATCACCGATATTAACTGGATAGCATTTTATTCAAAAAACCATTCCTAAAATTTAAATCTTTGTAATGATATTGGTCACCAAATCTTTATAAAACAAATAAAATTCTGCCAAGTCTAACCTGTCTTGAAGGAAGAAGTCTAGCGGTCCAGGGCTCAATTTCCTTGACTCCAACATCAAATCGGGGACTAATGACTCCACATTTGTTCAAACGTCCGTTCAGTTCAACAACAATCTTTCCTGATCGGTGGTCATCAACATACTCAAACTCACCAATATAACCTGTGCATAGTTGAACACAAAAATAAAGTGTCAATGAATTTCATTAACCAAAAGATCTGTAATCATTCAAAAATAAGGAAACAAGACCACACCATGCTTTTGCATGACCATAAGAAACTTGATGATAACTTTTGAAGAAGGCCTAATCATGACCTGTCTCTTCCCCCTCTTCTCGGCATTGTACATGCTCTTAAGAGCGTCATTCAAAACGCTGACCCTCACCATCCTCAAAAAATCAAAAAGCTGCAAAAAAACACAACAATCATTACGCATTGCATATTTGCAAACACAAAATGGAAGATAAGATCTAACTGATGAAGCGTCAATAGAGACATCACCTACTCATTAACATAAAATCACAGGTTCGGTGTCAAAATATAAAAAAAAAAAACCGCCAACATCATACAAATAGGTCAACACGTTTCAAACTATATCCTCTTTGCAAACCTAGGGGTTGCAATTAAGCCGATGGTTAAAAGAAATCATAACAATGCAAGTAAAACAATGTATCACGCATGATACGAATCATTCCAGAAGACTCAAACTACTACTTTACAGTGATGCATTTAAGCTGTAAACAACGAGTGTGAATCAGTTTGCATACATAACAGCTAGTGCATGAATCTAAACAAGTATCCCCCCCTAAACAAACCTAGTATACGCAATTACCGATTATTCAAAGAGCTCAAACTGCTTTAATATGATAAATTGGCAACGTAAACATCAAACGTGTGAAATCCGTCCGCATACATAACACCTGGTGCAGTAATCTAAACAGCTATCCCCTTAGATAACGCAATTAACAAATGAATCACTCTAGATAACGAATCATTCCAAAATAATTGAACTATTTGAACCAACAACAAAAGGTGACGCTTGTGAAATCAGCTAGCATACATATCACACGGATCTAAACAACTATTACATTTACCGGTGCACATGGCCACAGTCCAATTATAAGTAAGATCATATCATCTACAGCAACGGAATCGTTTGAAAAAACGCTCAAAAACTTGATTCTAATCAAAATCTAACAGCAAACATCAAATAGTAAGGTAATCAAAACGTTGATGTGAAGATCAATGATCTATTTCTTGCTAGCGGTGCGTACGAATGATTATGCGAGTAAGAGAAAATTAGGGTTTACCTCGAAGAATAAACGGCCGTCGACGATTGCTGAGGGAGGAGGTTTGGATACAGAGGGAGTTAGGGTTTCGGGTTATTAAACGATTTGACAAATTAACCGGGCCATCCTCCATGATAATTTAGGGCCTGAATAAGATTTAAATGGGCCAACCGGCCACCTATATAGAATCATAGATACTTTGTTGATTTAAGAATATTTGTTTATTAGCGTGCATAACATTTATTAAATCGGATATTAATTTTTGTTTATTTACTTTTATTTTGAATAAACAAAATTAATTTGAGGGTTTTTTCATAAAAAAAAATTATCACAACAATTATTTTCTTTAATTCGGTTTATAATAATCAACATGATAAACAAATATAGAATGTTTGTATCCATATTTCGTGTAACAAACAAATTATTTCACTTTTCTTGTGACAACATAATATAAAAAAAGTAAAGATTTAAACAAAAAACTATTGATTTTTTAAATGAGTATATTGTCATTTTAGTCCATGAGGTTTGGTTCAAATTGGTACAAATAGTTTTTTTTTCCTCTGGGTCTCTAAGTTTTCCATTTTTTTACCATTTTGATCACAATGTCTAACTCCGTATAAAAACACGGCTATAACCAAGGGTATTTTTGACATTATCAATGAAAGGTTTATAATTGCCTCTTTTGGTCCAATCCTTTTTACCTGTATTATTTTTATCTTTTCTTTTTCACTTTCTTTACAATCTTATTCTTCAATCCCTGCTAGCATAAAAAAGATGTTCAACTTATCATCCAACTTTTTAACTCATAGCTAGCAAAGAAGCTATCAAATTGGGTGCAGATGAATCAGCCATTGTTGACATGCGATCCTCTCTCACCACCCGAACTGTGATTCGCAGCTAACCATGGGCACTCGTTAAAGATTTAGAGTTGTATATATATTTAGTATTGTTTCTCCTGAGCTAAAAGGTTGGAACCAGATCAATGATGTAAACCAAAATGGTTTGTATCTTTTATGTAAACTACTGTACACATATCTAGATGAATACAAGCTATAAGAAAGCAGTATTTCACTGGAAAGATCAAATATCTATCAGAGCTCATTCATTGTTGTGCAAATTTGTTGTTTATTTTCATATAGAAACAGGAGACAATTTGTGATGATATTGATTAGGCAAATTGGAAATAAATAATCTCACCTAACTCAATTTGGCTGATAATAATTATAAGTCAGTTATTGGCCGATAATAATCTGAAATGGTCAAATTTTTTTGTAAAATAGTGCACCGTTAAAAAAGCTTAACGGAGTTAAGGTTTTTTTCCGAATTACAAACCGATGTTTTAGGGCTTTTGATCAGAACGACGATACGAGTCGATTGATGTAAAACTTACCTCGAAATTGTGCTCGAAATGGCTTGAATTTTGTTAATTGGGAGTTTAAACACTTAAATTGAAGCACCGTTTTTGTGGGTTGGGGCAGTATTTCGAGGTAAGTTTTACATCAATCGACTCGTATCGTCGTTCCGATCAAAAGCCCTAAAACATCGGTTTGTAGTTTGAAAAAAAACTTAACTCCGTAGGCTATTTGAATGGCGGACTATTTTACAAAAAAAAAATTTGACCAGTTCGGATTATTAACGGCCAATAACTGACTTGGGATTATTATCAGCCAAATTGAGTTATGTGGGATGATTTATTTCCAATTTGCCTATTTATTACTAACTAGATGGAAGCCCCCGACGCGATGCGGCCGGGGGCTTACAAATTAACACCGGATGCATACGAATTTATGCTAACACATTTATATATCGACCAAATGTATGAATTACCCACCAATGACAATTACACGCAACAAACATATATTCACAGCCCATAGCTGTTGTGGTTACAAAATATGAGTTGCTTTATATACACCTTGACATTACAAAAGCGCTTCTTGTTGTTCATTGTTGGCTGCCTTTCTTTGCTTCATACTCGCACATACACAAAAAGAGTGATGTCTCGTTTAATGTGCGCTTTAGCCAATAAGAGATCAGGCAATACTCAGTTAGCAAATAGCATCCGCATAGCTTGACGAAAGTAAAAGAAGATCAGCTTGAAAAAAAAATCAGTTAACATTTATAAATTAAGTAACTTTTCTAGATTACCTACAATAACAAACATGAGAAACCGAAGAAACTGGTAAAATAAAAGTAAATTTATAACTTAGAACCACATCCTTTTGCTCATCCCTAGTTAGGAGTGTTAATTCTGATTGAGATGATCTAAAAACATCCTTCCACCCCTACTTACTAGTTGTACTCCCCCCTCCCCCTCTGTGAGAGAAAAAGTGTGGGCCTCGCGCAGGCCTCACTTGTAAGTATGTGAAAGGAGGGGGTGCATTTAATAACACCCCTCTGATGAGACCACCTGCATGAATAGTTGAGTGTCCCTCTTTCTCCCGTGTCCACCGCTAATAACATCAACAACGGTGGTCAAGTCTAAAATTTAATCATGTCATATGATTATGATTCCTTATCTCATTCTAAACCTATTTTTTTTCTTCCAACACTAAATCATTTTAAACCTTCACATCACACCTGCTTTTACACTAAAAAAGGCATGTTTGTGTGGTCCCCACTAAATCAAACTGGACTCATCCGCTACACCAAACCGGACAACCAAAGTCAATCTCCTCCAAAGTTGGGAGTGATCCTAAGAGGTGGTGTAAGTGACTGATTAGAGAGAGCTTCCATGGTTGTGGAGGGAGGGTGCAGTTGTTTGTATGAGGTGAGGTGGAGGCTTTGAGCTTGGTGAATTGGTAGAAGAATGTAAGGAAGAAGATGAGTGAAAGAGGGATATGGAGCTCTGTTGTTGCTTCAAGTGTTTAATTGGGGTCTTAGAGGTTTTAGTTTTTTATTTTCTTTATTTTTTATTTTGACTTATATTTTTTATTTGACTATTTCGTTATTTTATTAAATGAGATTAATTATATTAAATGTAGGATAACTCTAGTAGGTGCTTAGAATTTCCTGACAGTCATCCCCATTGAAGGATTAGGCCAACACATGTCGGTAGTAGAATACCGGACGATTCTTAAGTACCACCGTCTAATGATCCCTTTGTTTTTGGTTGATAAGCCCTGCCCAATTTGCCGCAAGGTTTGTTTAGATACTTTTGGCGAGCATGCAGTCCATTTGTAAGAAGTTGCCTGGTTTTAAATACATGCATGATTTGTTAAGGGATATTTTGTTTGATGTTCTAAAGCGGGCAGGGATGTCGCAACAAAAGAGGCACCGGTGAACTTTCAGACGGATTCACTCGATGGGAGGTCTACTATTCGGCCAACTGATATTCTTGTATGTTGGTTAGGCCAGAGGAAAACACGCTTGTGTGGACCTTACATGAGTGTCCCTTCTTGTTGGGCTCAAGAATAATGGGTTTGTTGCTGGCCAGGCTGCGTTGAATGCGGAATCAGGCAAGGTCGCTAAACATGAGAAGGCTTGTTTAGAGAATCAACATGTGTTTATCCCATCCGCTTTTGATACATTTGGTTCTCTAGCCCCAGAGGCCGTGGAAGTCCTAAACACGGTCCGACGGCAGCGGCGGATCCATGATTTTTTTCTAGTGGGTTCATTGTTTTTAGATGCTCTAATTGCATATAACCGAACGTAAAAAAGTCGCGTCGGTTCGACGGTTCAGTCAGGTAAATTTCATATAACCGGACGTAAAAACTTTCGGGTTGGTGCAACTAAGTGGTGGTTCTTAAATCATGGGAATATCCTGAAGTATGTTTATGAGAATCAAGTTCTGAGTTTTCTTGAATTTTCTTAATCATAAATGACTTTAACCATCATCAAGAATAGATACAACTTTCTTGAATAAAACAACAATTTCCTCTGTTTATTGTTTATGCCACTACATGTTTAATTGTACATGATCTTTGGGTTGAGATAACTGAATAAGAATTACGTGGCAACTTGAAAGAACAAAGATTACACAACTAACAAAATCCTTTTGCCATTAAGTTTATAAGATACAGACCTAATTCGAAAAATATAAATAAAAAAAAAAAGATGTATAAATTAGTAAAAGTTGGAACGCATTACCTGGTTTCAAATGAGTGTGGAGGTAATTAAAAATAAAAAATAAAAAAACATCCCCAAACAAGATTCGAACTTGTTATGTCAAGTCTAGAAGGAGCCACCTTACCCATTGCGCCATTTATCAAATTTCTTATTTGGGTTTGTTATTTATGGATTCATCCCTTATTATTTAATAGCATTTCTATTAACAATTTAAAACCGAGTGGGTTCATGTGAACCTGGCCTAGATCCGTCCCTGTCCAACGGGTTGTAAATAGTAATATTTCAATATTTAAGGGTCGTTTCGTCTTTAGTAGGATCGGTTTTGTAATTCAAAAGGGGTTACGATACAGTTTGTTTTCTGTTTACCTGCTATTTATTTGTAATTGTTACTTCGGTATTTTAATAAAAATTTTGTGATGATTATTGCTAAAAAAGAAAAAAAGTTCCAGGGCTCACAATAATTTTTTTTCGAAACGTAGTTCTCACAATAACCGTCCATTCTCACGCCACGTCACCGATCCGCGTAGCAACCCAATCATCCAATAAAACACACATTCACCTCTCATATATAATCAACACCCGTAACCTCTTTCAATCACACACAATCAACCACTTCCCCCAAATTACAAACCCTAGAATTTCAATTTCCCTCAATGGCACCCAAGGCAGAGAAGAAACCCGCCGAGAAGAAGCCAGCTGAAGAGAAAGCACTGGCGGAGAAGAAGCCAAAGGCCGGCAAGAAACTGCCGAAAGAAGCCGGAGCCGCCTCTGCAGATAAGAAGAAGAAGAGAACGAAGAAGAGCGTGGAGACTTACAAGATCTACATCTTCAAGGTGTTGAAGCAGGTCCATCCTGACATCGGAATCTCCAGCAAGGCCATGGGAATCATGAACAGTTTCATCAACGATATCTTCGAGAAACTCGCTCAGGAGAGTTCCAGACTCGCACGCTACAACAAGAAGCCCACCATCACCTCACGCGAGATCCAGACTGCTGTGCGACTTGTTCTTCCCGGTGAATTGGCCAAACATGCTGTTTCTGAAGGCACAAAGGCCGTCACCAAATTTACCAGCTCTTAGGGTTTCATAATATCAGTTGTTTTATGACTCATAATTTTAATCCAGATTTGATTGAATCTGTTTGTTCATTGCAAACTTTATGAAATGTGTTTCTTAGCATCCTGTTCAAACTGTGAGTCATTAGATGAATGAATCGGCTGATGGCATCAATTCAATGCATACAAATGCATGCTTTTACTTTTGTATATTGTAATTTGACTATATAATAAGTTTGGCTTACTCTTAGTTTGACATTTGATTAGCTCATTAGATTGTGTTTAAACTGTTAACTAACTCCTTTGATTATAACTAACAAGGAATCACGTAATGAAGCGTAGGAATTCGTTTAAAAGTTAATCATGTCGCTCCATTACGACCAGTCACCAGTGAGAAAAGGATCAGAAGAGGGTTCATCTTCAAGGGGTTCAATATCGGATAACGGGCAGTAATTTTGATCGATTCTAACATTGCAAGGTCTTAAATGGTTTATTGTATTGCACAGTAACCACTGTTAACTATTTATGTTTTTACATGCTCCGATATCATTTGTTGAATCTCACGAGCAATCATCTAAGGTTATTTCGGAGTGGATTTGCAGATGTAACTTCTCTGAGTTTGTTGTTTTATATTCTTACAAGGGATCAAAGGACATTAGTAGTATTTTTATTTTTTATTTTGATGTCATATGTTGTGTTTTGTAATGTGGTCCTTCGCAGGTACTACTGGCACTTAATAGGTTCGAACAAGATGAAGAGGTTAACATACGAGATTACGAGGTAATAAGTCTATTGCATTTATAAATCATAGGTAACATTCCAACCCGTTTATGGGTAAATAAATCGATACGGATCAAATGTTATCTCTTAACTGGTTTAATGGGTAAGCTTTGAAAACTTTGCTAAAGTGAAAAACAGGTTGAGGGGCTCTAAGTCGCCCAAAGCATATTCTGAATGTATAAAACCTCAGTAAATCCTTTTTTAATATAAAATAGTTTGATAATATACTTTTTGTAATTATAAATACCAAATAGTACACAACGTTTGTGAAATTTAACAAAAGAAAGATGAAATAGCGTGTGGGTTGGCCCATTCCGTTACGCAACTCACCTGTTACTTGTATATCCACAACAATTACTATCACTCGAGGCAAATTTATTCCTTGGCGGGCTTAATTTCTTTGATCAACATAGGGACATCATGAGAGTGTATATTGATAACATGTCATGCGAGGTTTATTTTCTTGTCTTCGACTCTATTATTCATTATTGAATGTCCTACCGGTTTTATGTAAATCGTCACCTGCTGTTAGTGAAAATAACGCTACATTTTGTGACAAGGGCATGCACCTAATCTATTAATGCAACCATCAGATACATCCAAAATTCAAAATAAAAGTTGCGAGTTAATCCTTAACTGTACTATGAGAAAATGGGTACTATGAGCACAACATTATCTGAAGAATGAATGTCAAAACAGGTGTATATGAATAATATAGCGTTAGTGTGGATGACAGCAAATGCAATATTTGTTAGGTAATTATCATATTTTTTCATTTGCATAAACTTTATACAATGCTTTAGTTGTATCTATATAAATTTAGAGGTGAAGTGTTAATTTTTGTGCAACAAAATGAATGCTGTTTATCTTCTTTATCACTGCCTGAATCTGAACTGTTGCTGCGACAAATGTATCTGTTTTTGGTCTATGCCGATCTCTGGTTGAAGCATAAAACCTTAGACTGAAGTTCTCTATGATAAAATTACAACATCAACAGGGAGGTTCGGTTTATCTCAAAGGGGTGGTTCGGAGGAGATATTAAGTCGAAGGACTAAACGAGTAAAATAATAATTAAAGTTATTTTATTATTATCTGAATTATCTATTAGTATTAGTTTTATTATTATTTGTTTAGATAAGTATTGTTTAGTATTTGAGTTAGAGAAGAAATAGAATTCGTATTAGTCTAGGATGTTTTTAGTCTTTAAATATTGAGTCCTTGTAATCAAGTTTATTCATTCACAACGATTAATAGAAGAAATTTGTTAATCCCGTTTGTATTCATCTCTTTGATCCTGTACCCATATTTAACACTCTATACTAACATATTATGAGAAACAATTGGTAGTATAAATGTTTATTATGATTATTGGGTGGCTACTGGCTAAGGTTAATGAAAACTTCATTATAGATGATGGGGTTTTAGTTTTTGAAATGGAGGTTTTGGGTTTAATAAGGTTGTAGATATCTTGCTGTTAAGCTAAAAAAGTAGTTGATTCTTATGAGTCAGATGAACTTAGTTTAGGTATATAAGCTATTTGAAGCAACTTGTTATATCTAGGGAATCAATTTTATGGTTTCTTTCTTTCTTTTTTTTTTTTTTTTTTCTGATAAAGATGGGAGAAATGGTGTATGCACACCAAGTGTTTGATATATTGTCTCAGTGGAGAACCAATATCAAGTAGATAATTTCGAGAACTGCAAAAACACATGTACATATTGCTGAAACGCTGACACATAAAGTGGTTATGTTACGGCATAGTCACCTTCCTCCCGCTATATTTGCAAGGCACTACATACAAGAGCTTATTGTAGACGCCCTATATACATATATACATAACTACTAAACTTAATAATGAGTAGTGGAGGTTAATGGTGTAATTATGTTTGCAGGTGAAGGGATATTTTAGGGCAACTCCATCCAAAGAAGCAGAAAATGTTATTTCTAAAACTACAAAGATTTGCAACAGAAAATACAGGTTTCACCTCTGCATTGAGATCTTTTTATGTGTATTAAAATCAGATCAAATTGGCCAGAAAACAATGAAATGTGTTTCAGGTACCGCAAGGTTTGTATTTTGTTTGAAAAAATATTTTTTATGTGAATTGATGCATTTATCTATTTAGCTTGATTGAATGATGGTTACAACATTTAGATTTACAGATTTAACAACCAAAAAATAGTTAAAGATTACAATCTGTAGTGACATATACTACTTTTAGGGTTCTTGGTTAGGGGGGTAGGGGCGCCCATTACTCATCACCCACTCATCACTCTCAACATCCAATTACCGTACGCCACGTCATCGAGCCAAACTCCATCACTAGTGATGGATTTTAGTGGAAATGCCCATCACTCACTACACACTCACCACACCTATCATGCTCCACTCTCAACGAAATGCCCATAACGTGTCATGGCTACCACGCGTTTTAATGTTCACGCGTTATCAATTTGAGTGGCGGTGGTATATTGTAACACCCCAACCGATGGCGGAAACATCGGGATGAGACAAAAACGAGATTGCTCATTGCTCACAACATTATTAAGTGACAATAATTAATTAAACCATATTTCATTTCACAAGAATTGTCAAATACATCAATGTAACAAAACAAAGAACAACCTAACATTTGCAAAGTCATAACAAAATTGATACGTCGACATTAAACCTAACGTCTAATCTGTGTGTATCTAGTCCTTGCTATATTGTTTTCATAGCGTCATCTCCTTCAACCTGTAACATGTTTTAAAATAAAGTCAATGCAAAAGCAAAGGCGAGTACACAAGTTTAAGCATAGCATACGTATACGAATAAAGTTTTAACAATCCTCATGGCAACCAAATCTATACAAGAGCAATATCAAGGCATGCAATGCTAATAATCAAACTCGTAACGCAATCACGATGTTTTAACATGACCTCACGAATAACACGATGGAGGTGGATGCGTGAATTCCTATAGCGCTAAGCATGTCAAACAAAGGCTAAAAATAGTTAATGACTAAAGCATAGCACAACGTTTATCCCTAAACAAGCAACAAGTATACGATTCAAGTAGTCATGTGTATAGGATTGTTTGTGCGTTTCATAAAGTTTAAGTGTTTGTGATTTTTGTATATGGAAACATGTTACACCCAAAAAGTGATATAAACAAATGTGGGTCGAGCGTACTCACAAAATTGCTAAGTCTTCTTTGGAAATACCGCGACGAGTTGATGAGTTGAAGAATGAGATGTCGAGGTCACCTTATATGGCAAACGAAGGTGTATGAATAATCGGGATTACAGTGAAGGATTTGAATTGAAGTTGAATGTACGAATACATATATATCATAGTTTATACAACGCTATGTTGTCAAAAATAATGATTAAATATATATATATATATATATTCTAACGAAAGGTATGAGAGATATATACATATTGTCGAATGGTATAATTGATATATATTTATTTTGACACAAAACACAATAGAGACATATATATATATATATTCTGACGGAAAAGTATAATAGTTATGCATATTTGTCGAAATTACAATAGATATTTGTGTATTTTTGGCGAAAAGGTATAATCGTTGAGCATATTTGGTCGAAAAGTTTAGTAAATAAATATACACTTTGTCGAAAGGATAAATAAATAAATATACACTTTGTCGAAAGGTTTAATAAATAAATATACACTTGTCGAAAGATTTAATAAATAAATATTGGTACGTTTTGACGAAAAACGGGCAGAGTTTCCACTTGTTTTTGGACGATCCCGACAATCTAGTTTTCGATTAAATGCTTTCAAAACTCAACAATCAACGAAGCAATATTTTTATACAAGTTATGTAACGAAAATATATATATTTATACAACTTACAACACACGTTTAGTGTACAAGTAAGTAATGTTTTACGATTAAAACGATAAATAATATGAACAATAATAATAAAGGTTTTTGCGCCGTTTAAGATTTTTTTACCCAGTCTCGGTCGACAATTGACCAGCAGTTGACCGGTTGACTTTCGTTGACCAAGTTGACTGACGTTGACTCGCGATGACTAAAACCGGAAGGTTGACCATGACCTGAGCTTTTGACCAGATTTGACCCGAGCCTGCTGAACCGAGATGGAACCAAAAGTGAGCTAAACAAACCAATTAAAAATGAATGCAAAACTGAAATAATCAAGCACGACCCGTACCTGAACCGAATCGAGGTTGAACTGGGACGACTGATCTGACCGGGATGAGTGACCTGAACCGGAACAGCTGAACCGCTGACTCTGTAACTCGAGTGAACACCAAAGCTGTCCCGTTGACTGTTTGACCACAGTTGACCAGGTTTGACCGAACACCAAACGAGACCCGAACCGAAGCCAAAACTGTCATTGACTCACTGCTGACCCGAACCTCTGCACCGAGACCCGAACCCGCTGAACATGAGCCATGAACTGAACCGAAACGAATCGTAACCTGCCGAAAGAAAAGAATTAACGGGATTCGAAATAGAAGCAAAACCAAGACCCGAACCGAGACTAACCTTGACTGAACCGAGATTTGACCCGGAGCTGATCCGTGGACTGTTTGACTGCTTGACCAGACCCGAGCTTTGACCAGGTCCAACCGGACCGAATCTGAGCCGTGTCGCACCAAATGAACCCGAGCCTCGTATTTTTGAACCGAGTCAACTGAAATAACAAAACAAGACTGAAATTGAAACGGGGAAACCGAACGCGGGAACTGAGTTAAGAACCGAGTTAGGAGTCGAGCTCATACCTGTAACCTGAGTCGGGAACACGCAAAGACTCGAACTCAGACGAGCTTGAACGTGGTTGAGCCGCCGCCGCCACTACTGCTGCGTCTCTGATGCGCCGTCGCATCAGCTCTAACGTCGGGGAAACGGGAAGAGTGTGAGAGAGACGAGGGTGAGGGGTGTTTCGTCAGAGAACAGAACCGGAGAAGGAGCCCCGCCGGTGTCTTCCGCTGCTGCGGCTCCTGCCGCCCCCGCCGTCGCGGCTTGTGCCGCCGCCACCGATGTTGATGTTGTTGGCTGGCGACGCTGCCACCAATGGTGGTGGTGTTGCTGCCGTGCTTTTGTCTGCGAGAGGGAGGAGTGAGAGCGTGGGAGAGGGGATGGGAGGGGTTGTGTGCAGGCAGGAAAGGAGAAGGGGGGAGCAGGGAGATGAGCGTGTGTGTGTATAGTGTGAGGGTGTGGTGTTTATTTAGTTGTAATTAGGTTTAGGTGGTGTGTTGGGCCAAAGCCTGTTAACCCGTTCTAACGTTTTTGAGTGGCCCGAACGTACCGACGAGATCCGATTTCAAGAACAAGTTTCATAAAACGTTGAATTTATTTTGTTTATTATTATTATTATTATCTAGAAAAATAATAAAATACGATGCGTTACATATATAATGCAATACCACGCGTTATAAGTGCCCATCACGTGTTATAACGTGCACCGCCCCGCCTCCCCCTTACAGGGAAGATAGTCCATATTCTTTTCTCATATGATTTATAAAGATTTAAACTATGAAATGTTTAAATAAGAAGATTATTCGGTTTCGCTTTATTACCGGTTGATTTTGAGTTATGATTCTAGATTAAGCTGTTGATTATATTCTTCAGTATATGATTTTCGTTACTGTGTGTTCTTAGATGGGAATCTTTAGCTGCAGTTTTGCTGCAATCCATTTATGTTTGTTCTTCATCAAATTTGCAGTTTTACAATTCATACAAGTGCTGGATTGATCATAGCTGAGAAGGATGTGTGTTTTCGTTCGTTCGTTTAAATTTAATCAAACATGAATAAATTATACTGTCGATCGTAAAAAAGAATAATTTTCTTGTTAATCTATGTTTTTTTTTCTGTAAGTTCTCGCTATCCATGTTAACCGTGATAATAATTGTCTAATAATAGTTTATATTATCACACAATATCTAATCTATATAAACTATATATGTGTTAAGAGTCTAGATCACAAAATATTACAAATTAGTCATCTTGCTTCCTTAGATTTGTATCGATGAACTCGAACCAACTTACGCAATGTTTACACTCTCGTGTATTTGTGAGAATCTTTGTAACTGAATCATCTTGGTGTAACATCCGTCTGCATAGTTCTCTAATAAATGGGAGTGCAATCCTTATTCCACCACTTTCCCCTCATCAATAACCGCAATAGTATCAATGCTTCGTATCATTGATAATCTATGTGCAACAACGTACCATCGTTTTTAGTGTTGATATTACTTATCAAGACATGGACTATGAGCTTGCACCAGCGTCACCTACCTCGAGTACTCATGATGAGGGTGAACTTGAGTGTGGTATTCATGAAGATCACGAAAGTGAAAAAAAAGGTCGGGATGATATGTTGCCACTAGAAGACGAAAGACCCCCACCCGCCATTGCTAACATTCAAGTAGTCTCGGATTTAAACCTATTGGTCTGAAAATGGGAGCTCGGAGGATAAACTAGATGTTTTCAACTCGGAAACGAGTACCACGTTGCAAATGGTCGTTGTCGCAGCATCGCGCTGGTTTTCTACAAGTATGTGTGTAAATAAACAAGAGATTAACAAACTTTGTTTGACACTTTATTAGTTGAAATTGCAAATGAGGAAAAGCACACATATATCAATCGACATTTAAAGTTTAAACGGACAAAACAATTAACCTACTAAGACTCAAGCTCCTATCATCTAGTAATTTAAAATAACTTGATAAACATGCAAAATAACTTAATCCCTAATTGAAAATCATAACAATAAACGCAATAATTAAGTTGACTCTTTTACGTTTCACCCCCTTCAACTTTCTTCTTTATTATAAACTGACTCGTTTTAAGATTAACAACTAACAATGGTGACACAACTATGGATGTGGCAACACTGATGGTCAAGGTGGTGTGGTGGAGACGAGTATCAAGTGGCACAATGGTGGTGGATGTCACTCACCAACTTTTATCTCTTAAAGATATTTATGTTTTTATTTGACCATTTGACATTTATATGGAGTAAATGTGTGTGGTCTCATATTTAGGGTATCTAGTTTGATTGGAGTTAATACCATAAGGGGTTAAGATGTAAATTTTGATTATTAAAAGATTTATGAGTCGTTGCCCTGATTCATTCATAAAGTTAGGGGGGACGGAGTGTATGCGGGTAACGTGTTGGGTATGGAAAACGGGAAGTAGTCACCGATGAAAGTAGACGAGAGAGATAGTTGCGTTTGTATGTGGATAGGAGAGAGATATTATGCCCGTAGCCCGGAATGCTGTCGCTGGTGTCTAGGAGTTCTGACGGTACCTGCAAAACCGTAGATATGACATCAAGTTGTGGCAAAGGTGAAACCCTCCACCCTTACAATACCATTCCTTTCTTTTAATTCAAGTAAACTTTAAATCAAGGTACCCACAATTTCAAATTGAACATCATCGAATAACAAATAACAAATAACGAGATACTCGAAACTTATATGTTAAGCCAGTACTTAATAAAAAACCTTAAATACTTATTGTATAATATATTACCTAGCTTGATAATGGTTGTCTTTCGAATTTCCATATTAAAATAAAAGCCCCCGTTTAACAAGAAAAAAAAATAATTAACAAGCTTCGAACTCTTTTTACGTGATTATTTTTTAACTTAAATGGTTGTGACATGATTTTCAAAAAGGAAAAACACGTCACCGATCCGCGTAATAACCCAACCATCTGAACAATAACAACCGTTCATTCTCATGCCACGTCATCGATCCGGGAAACAACCCAATCATCCAATAGAAACACTTTAACCTCTCATATATAACCAACACCCGTAGCCTCTTTAAATCACACACAATCAACCAACTTCCCCCAAATTACAAACCCTAGAATCTCAATTTTTAATTTCCCTCAAGAAATCAATGGCACCAAAGGCAGAGAAGAAGCCCGCTGAGAAGAAGCCAGCGGAAGAGAAAGCACCGGCGGAGAAGAAACCAAAGGCCGGAAAGAAACTGCCGAAAGAAGCCGGAGCTGCTGCCGGAGACAAGAAGAAGAAGAGAACGAAGAAGAGCGTGGAGACATACAAGATCTACATCTTCAAGGTGTTGAAGCAGGTCCATCCTGACATCGGAATCTCCAGCAAGGCCATGGGAATCATGAACAGTTTCATCAACGATATCTTTGAGAAACTCGCTCAGGAGAGTTCCAGGCTTGCAAGGTACAACAAGAAGCCGACGATTACGTCACGGGAGATTCAGACGGCTGTGAGGCTTGTTCTTCCTGGTGAATTGGCTAAGCATGCTGTTTCTGAAGGCACAAAGGCGGTTACAAAGTTTACCAGCTCTTAGAGCGTTTGTTGTTTTTGAATATGTTCCTATGCTTTGATCGAATCTGATAGTGTTAGGGTTATTACTTTTTAGTTTTTGTATCTGGACGTGTTGGAATCGATTTATCTGGTGCAAAGTATATGAAATTTGTTTGTTATCAATTTGTTCTGCTGGTGATGTATATTTTGTTCAAACAAATTTGGCAGTTTTTGATCTTGGATTCATCTTGAAATGAACGGAGGATTTTGGTTTGAAATAATGAATTTTCAATTTTGGTTGGATTATAAACTGAGATTAAATTAACTAATAATAGCTTTTGAATGTGAGCATTATGTTAAAAGCATTAAAAAAAAACTTACAAAAAAAGGTATTGCCCAAACAAAAAGAAGAATACCTATGATTGGCCAACAAAATCTTCGTTGGGCGTTTAGTTTAGCACGCCTCAACTAAATTTTTGAAGAAAAACGCCCCGAGGGCAGTGAGTGGTTGTTTTTGGGCGTTTTTGAGGCAAATCCCTAGTACGGATGGTCTAAGTAGGGTGATCTTGGGATGATGATTGTCGCAAAGCAGTTCAAAACTAACCCATGTATGGATTAAAAAAAACCACACATAAACATGAAAATGAATTTTTGGGCCTGAAATAATTACCGAGATGAAGGTATAATGATATAAAAATCAATACATTTAGTCCCTCAAAGAGTTAACACTTTGGCACATAGATGCCAAATAACTTATATTTACAACTTAGAGAGTTACCAATTTATCACCAACCCCAATCTATTTCAGGGACTATCCAAGAACGAATTTATCAAAGTTGGAGACTATAGATGTAATTTTAAAAATGTAAAATATTATACTAAATTTCATGATGTTGCATTAATCTAAAATGTGCATCAATTTTACTTAAGAATAAACGGTTAAGAGATATGTATAATGTGTTGAAGAAAACGCTAGTTATTGAAATAGTGGATTGACATGTTAAAGTTGTAAAAAATAAGTTAAAGTTATACGTAGATGCGTACATAACTACTATGTTATGTGCACAAGTATTGAATGTTGGTAATTTTGATGTTGTTGATATGGGTTTTAGGGTGTAGGGTTAACTTGTTGATCCAGATCATAGCGTCGGCATTTAATCGAGTTAGGCGACGTGAGAGTGCGGGCTTGTTTAACACGGATGTTATTTGAGACTTGTAATTGATAATTAGTAATTCAAATTATTGTTTTTGGGCTTAATTAATAAGTCTTGGGCTTAATCTGTACAAATTTATTTTGGGCCTAATTAGTTTATTGTTTTTATCTAAAATCCATTATATTGGTTTTATAACTGTGGCAGACAAAGAAAAAAAAAGCATATTAGTTTTATAGAGTAAAGTTCAGGTACAAATAACCTGAACATACAAACTGAAGGAAAAGACAAAAAAATACGGTGGCATTTTCGTAAATATTTGGTCGTAGGGTAATTATCAAAATTACTCTACAGGATCATTTATAGAGTGATTTTTGTCTTGTAGAGTAATTTTGTAAAATGTTCTTGTAGATTAATTTTGTAAATATTCTTGTAGAGTAATTTTGATAAAAAAAACCTAACCCCCCTCCAAAAAAAAAACCTAAAAGAAACCTAACTCCCCCCCCCTCCCCCACCCCACCCCCACCCCAAAAACCTTTAAAAACCTACCCCCAAAAAAAAAAATTCAAAAAAACTAAAAGCTAAAAACTAAACCATAAAGCTAAACCACATAACTAAATGCTAACAAAATTACTCTACAGGATCATTTTACAAAATTACTCTACAAAAACAATTTACAAAATTACTCTACAAAAGATCAAAATTACTATACAAGAACATTTTACAAAATTACTCTACAAGACCAAACTCACTCTACAATGATACTGTAGAGTAAATTTGAAGACCAAATATTTATGAAAATGTCATTGCGTTTTTTTTTTTTTTTTTGCTTTTCCTTCAGTTTGTAAGTTTTGTATGTTAATTTTATTTGTATTTGATCTTTAGTCTAGTTTTATAATTGTGGCAGACAAAGAAAAAAAAGCCCCAAACGTTATATTTAATTAAGGTTTGTATATAAAGTTCTGAGATAAGACTTCAAAAAGGCTCTCGTTTGAATAGATACATACACTTATAGGATGTTTGTGATTGAGTTTGTAAATGACTTATTGATTTTTTTTTCAAAATACCAATAAGTTAAAAAAGTGGTTGTCAATAATAAAAGTGTTTTTCATTTTAGATTTTTGAGAAAAAAGGTATTGTGAATTATTGCCAATAGATTATGTCGTTGATGCAAAAAGGTACCGTCCAAGATTATTGTGATGCATTTGGGACTTTGATTAATAAGGTCAAAACTTCTAAAGATTATGTGGTATATCTTTTTATTATGGTCTTAAACAAAATTGGTGAAATTCTAAAGGGACATAGCAATACTGACAAAATACATTACTAATTTTTGAAGTTTGGTCTGTATATTCTAAAGAGTTTAGAAATGAAATGAAAAATTCAATGGGTAAAATGATATAGGAATATAAGTTAAATTGTTGACAACGAATAAAATCAGATACATGATGTCACACCTCAACGGATGGCGGAAACATCGAGATGAGACGAAAACGAGATTGCTCATTGCTCACAACATTAATAAGTGACAATAATTAATTAAACCATATTTTATTTCATAAAAATTGTCAAATACATCAATATAACAAAACAAAGAAACAACATAATATTTGCAAAGTCATAACAAAATTGATACATCAACATTAAACCTAACGTCTAATTTGTGTGTATCTAGTCCTTGCTATATTGTTTTCATAGCATCATCTCCTTCAACCTGTAACATGTTTTAAAATAATGTCAATGCGAAAGGAAATGCAAATACACAAGTTTAGGCATAGCATACATATACGAATAAGTTTAAACAATCCTCATGGCAACTAAATCTATACAAGAGCAATATTAAGGCATGCAATACTAATAATCAAACCCTTAACGCAATCACGATGTTTTAACATGACTTCACGAATAACACGATGGAGGTGGATGCGTGAATTCCTATAGCGCTAAGCATGTCAAACAAAGGCTAAAAATAGTTAATAACTAAAGCATAGCATAACGGATATCCAAGACAAGCATCAAGTATGAGATTCAAGTATTCATGTGTATAAGATTGTTTGTGCGTTTCATAAAGTTTAAGTGTTCATGATTTTTGTATATGTAAAACATGTTACACCCAAAAGTGTTATAAACAAAAGTGGGTCGAGTGTACTCACAATATTGCACATGCTTTCCGATTGGTGATTCCGTGAAGAGTTGGAGGTTGGAGCTTCAAAGCTTCTTTTAAAACACTTAATGTTTTCCTTTAGAACTCTTAGAGCTCTCTTCCTTGCTTGGAAGATATGAGAGAAGTATAGAAGTTGAGAGAAGAATGGGTGGAACACTTAGTGTCCTTTTAGAATTCTTGATTTAGAGAGATTGAGAGAATTAGAGAGATGAAGAGAAGAATGATGTGAAGAAAATGGTAGAAGGGGGTTGGTATTTAGAGGTAGAGAATGTAGAAAAGAGTGAAATATGATTGGTTAAAGAAGGTGGAAGAGGATTGAGAGGTGATTGGTGGAGAAAGGAGGTGGAAAAAGGGTGAAATATGATTGGTTAAATAAGGTGGAAGAGGATTGAGAAGGTGATTGGTGGAGAAAGTAGATGGAAAAGGGTGAAATATGATTGGTTAAAGAAGGTGAAAGAGGATTGATGATGTGGAAATATGATTGATATATTTCTTGGTATTTCTTGAGTATATATTATGTAATTGAGTATATAAAAGTATAATTCAAGTATTGAGGATGTGCGTACAAGTATTTATACGTATAAAAGTGTCGGTTTGCGTATAAATACGTATTTCAAATGATCGGTTGTGTGAATAAAATAAAAAAAATAAAATATGAATTTTATTATGATTAACGCCTCGAATTGTGAGATTGAAATTAAAATACGAATGTAAGGTTTCTAAAATTAGAATACGAATACGAACATTTTTTAAAAATATAAATACGAAGATACGAGGTGTTACACATGAATCATATGGAAGGTTGATATAAGTGAGGTTAATGACAAGGGGCTTGTTATTGAGAATTTTGTGTGGCATGGAAGGTATTTAAATGAGGTTGATGACAAGGGGCCTGTTAATGAGAATTTCGTGTGGCAATTAGTCAACAGTGTCCAAACAAGTGAATAAGTTTCAATTAAGCTTGAAAATGTCAAGAAAAAACATCCTAAGTTGTACGACGAGTTCAGTTGTACAAAAGATTACATAGGGAACCCGGTAATATAATTGTGAGATGGTTCAGTATGAAACAAGATTATCATGTTCGTGTGATGGAGTTACATTGGGAAACTGGTAATATAAGTGGGTTTTTCAAGAAAGATTGTTGCGTGAAGCTTGTGGATGGAAACAAAACTTACGTAACGGGTCCAAGTGGGTCGAAAGAACCAAATGTTCCACAAGGTACACTAACCAATTTCACTTTAAGTTTGACAAAACCTATGAGTTTTGTAGTTGATTCAGTTAGTCACTCGGGCAAGTTAACTATTTACAAAAAGACAAAAGTCGGATTTGATTAAAAGAAACAATTTTTTTTATTTTAATGAACAAATAAAAGGTAATGATTTTGAATTAAACAAATTTCATACAAAGGTGCAGCCCGCTGATTGTGATGGTACACATATGGCAACTGGCCAAATTACTAGAAATGTACACACCAGGGAAAACCCCACTGGGTGTTAAATAAATGAAATCTGGTCTTCGCGTTTATTGTTGGACTAAAAAAGTTGAATGATTACTAAACTTAATCTGATTGAGAATTATGCATCATTTATTTCTGAATCGGTTTATGTGCAATATGATTAGAGCTGTTCAAAAAGCTCGTGGCTCGGAGCTCGCTCGGATTTAGCTCGGAAAGATCTCACTCGATATGGCTCGGTTTAAAAGTGAGCCGAGCCGGCTCGGCTCGGTTAGAAAGTGAGCATAGCTCGGCTCGGCTCGTAACGAACCAAGCTGGCTCGGTTTGGCTCGCTTTATAGCTCGGCTCGGTTTAGCTCGGATTATTTTTTACTTATAATTAATTTTAATTTTATATACATATAATATATTACCAAAAAACTGATTACTATTTATATGTATATAGGTTTGTAATTTAATATCTATGGCATGTTTGAAGATTAATTACCATACCAATGAACTAATATTGTATTTCATTGAAATTAAAACTTATTTTGCGTTGTTGAACTTGATTTTGGTTTGTAATGTATTAGGTTGAACTTATTTTGAATCTATTCTTTTAAAGTATCGAATAATATTGATAATGGAACTTTACGCATGGAGGAAAGTTGTACGGTTGGCTAAAATTTGAGAGGTATATATTAATTTTTATTTATAAAATCGAGCCAAACCAAGCCGAGCCCGAGCTTAGATTTTCAGCTCGGTTTCAAATCCGAGCCGAGTCAGCTCGGTTTATAATCGAGTCGAGTCCGAGCTTGGCCTGGCTCGGCTCGGTTTATGAACAACCCTAAATATAATATGCTTATATGGTGAGTAGACTCAGGTGCTACAAGTCATGTGTGCAAAGATATCAAATGGTTTGAGGAAATTAAACTCGTTGAAAGTGGACATGTACTAAAGATGGGAAATGTAACAGCCGAGCCTCTCAAATGAGTTGGAAAAGTTATTCTTGTATTTACTTATGGAAAACATTTATAGTTAGATAATGTATTGTATGTATCGACATTTATGATTTTCATGATAACTGCCGACACATCATCTTTTTCTATTAACTTGCAGTCTTGAATCAAATGGCCTTTCTCCTGATAATAGTAACATCATCGAAATTTGTACGTTGCTTGTGTCTTCTTCATGATTTCCAATGTTAATGGCATATATCAGATGTATTTGGAAGGAATCAAAGATCGTGGATCTAATGCTGCTATGTTGGAAGCGTGGAATCGACGAAACAATGTACAATAGATAAAATGGACAGTTGATTCTCGTTACAATTAACAACCATAACAACCGCTATGTCATCTATAACCTTTAACATCGTCGCATTACCCGTAATACCAAACTTGCTCGATCTGTTCAATTGCGACCTTATAATGCAATCGCATTATCTGGTCCAATTGCCGTTTATTATGTCATATACAATAATCTAATACATATAAATCCTAATCATAATGCTAAGAATAGCACATAATTTTCCATAAATGAACCCAATGTCTAGTGAATTGTTTAACGAGAAAATCATTTATATAAGAAACGAACAAATACTAACACATTTTTGTTCATTTAATTAAATTAACGAACATGAACGGATGTCACGTCTTGTCATTTATGTTTATCTGTATTTATTTGGTTACGTATTTATCTAAATAAACACAAAGAAACTAATGATCTCCACTAAAATGTGATTTAATTTAAAGTAAATAAATGGTCTCACATCACGAAGATCTCCCGGTTGCAAGATGAAATTTGAAAAATTTAAAAGAAAAAAATTAGGCGGGAAAAGAGGAACTATACATTTTATTTCAATAAAATAAATATTAATCTAAAACTCTGTGCTACATTCTCATTGGTCCATTTCCCCTCACACGGATCGTAATCCAGATGCGGAGCGAGTTCACCCATTTGACTCACTCACACGGATCGTAATCCAACATGCCTCTTAAGTACACCCATCTGACGATCCTAAATCACTACCCCATCACTATCTATATAAACAACCTCAATATATTCCCTTCACCATCACTCAAAACCCAAAACAGATAATCAATAATTTCCTAACAGCATTTTTTTGAAAGAAATAAATGGAGTCAACCGGAAAGGTGAAGAAGGGAGCCGCAGGAAGGAAAGCCGGCGGTTCAAGGAAGAAGGCGGTGACCCGTTCAGTCAGAGCCGGTCTTCAATTCCCGGTCGGTAGAATCGGCCGGTTTTTGAAGAAAGGACGTTACGCTCAACGTGTTGGAACCGGTGCACCGGTTTACCTTGCTGCTGTTCTTGAGTACCTAGCAGCAGAAGTAAGTATTCATTTTCATAATCAGATCTAATTCCAAATAAAGTTGAAATATGATTCTAGATCGGTTGTTTATATTCTATTTTTGTGTGATTGGCTGCAGGTGTTGGAGTTGGCTGGAAATGCGGCTAGGGACAACAAGAAGAACCGAATAATCCCGAGACATGTGTTGTTGGCTATTAGGAATGATGAGGAGCTTGGAAAGCTTTTGGCTGGAGTGACAATCGCTCATGGTGGTGTCTTGCCTAACATTAACCCTATTCTTTTGCCGAAGAAGACCGCCGCTAAAGAACCCAAGTCGCCATCGAAAGCTGCCAAATCCCCCAAGAAAGCAAAGTAGTTTGGTTAGATAGAAGACTTTGTTTATGGTGGTTTTAGAGTAGCTTATATGTTCAGATGTGTTCAACCTCTAGATGAATGGAACGACTTGTTTTTTATTTATATTGTGTTAAATTTTTATTTGATTGCAAATTGTAAGACGATGAACATCTAGACATGAAGAATTGACCGAGTATTGAGTAATTTTCACTATATAATTGATAGTTAGAGTGTTTAGGAACAAAATTTACCTTCAAATTATGTATATATATAATTGAATCACAAGATCAAATATGATTAGTGCTGTAAACAAACTAAACGAACACAAAAAGGCCATGTCGGTGTTCGTTCGTTAAGGAAATCTATTTGTTTACGAACAGTTCGTGAACACTAGTCTCAAAGACAAATGAATGCAAGCAAATAATAACAACCGCAAACAAACATTTAACTTGAAAATAAAAAATAAAAACATTGTTATCTTTAAACATTCGATATTAGTAGTTATATACAACTATCAAATGATTAATCAAAACACAAGAATACGACACCACCAAACGATAAATCATGTTTAACTAACTTATACATAACTATCCCAAAAAATGTCTTAAAATGTCCAAATTTTAGGTAACTTAGAAAATATAGGGTTTCAAGTTTTCAATATATTTAGAAAAAATGTTTATTATTTATTATTTTTTAATATATTCAAATGAACGTAACCGAACATATTACCGAACGTTCACGAACGCAGTCAAACGAACGAGACCTATGTTTGTGTTCGTTCGCTAAGCTAACCGAACGAAATTTTTTCGTCGTGTTTGTTTGTTAAGCTAATCGAACGGACATAAACGAACTTCCCGCCAAATGGTTAACGAATTATTCGTTGAACGTTCAATTCATTTAGAGCCCTAAATATGATGACAACATGTACCCTTTGCAACATTTGGATCACAAGATTTCAAAACTAGTACTTTATGGTATTAAATTTTGAATTTTTTGCACACAAACTTTAATACAATTAATTTGTTTGTCACTTATAAGTCCATGTCACAACTCACAAATGATAAAATGTGTAAGAAAGGGGATTATATAATTGAGTATTTAATCTAAATTAAAATAAAAGACTACAACCAAGCCACATGACAATACTTCCTCCTCTTTCGATCAAATTTCCCAAGCAATATTTTTTATGTTTAAATACAATATTTCTTTGAATTAATTAAACAAAATTCATAACAATCTTCCATGTTTATCTTATCATCATTTAGTGCATGATAATATCCGAAGAATTATATCACTTTACGTTTATATGATGTAACACAAACACAACTATCCAAAATATCACGAAAAATAAAAAAGAATACAAAGTTTATTTTATATTATTTTGATATATAAAGCAATTTCAAATTATCTCACTTTTAAGTTTATATAATGTAACACAAATATCAAAATTATGTAGAATAACAAAAAAAAAAAAAGAATACTAAAGGGGTTTGGTCCCAAAGCGCGCCGACAATAACGATCAACATCCATTGGCGCGTATAACCATGCTCTTCATTTTCGTAACTAACAGCATATCAAGCCACGTGCCGATCATAACAACACCCTTTAGGTCGCGCGTAGTAATGGCTGTAGCCCAGATTCCTTCCATCACTCATTAGCAAGGGGTTAGCCTATCCCTGTCAGTCGCGCGATACCTGCGCGACGATCTACGACCCCACGCAAGGAAAGAATGGGCTGCCATCGCCAAGACAAGTACAAAAGTACAAGTGGCAGACCTGTAGGCCAATGAGAGCGCGACAGGCTGTATGGAACGTGTTGCATGATGGACAATCGTGTAGAAGACAAAAAGTACACAAGGACGTACACGTGGCACCAATCAGATTGCGCCGACCACTGTCACACGATCCCCACTAACCGCCAATGTGAGGACAGACAACAAGGACGACTGGCAGGACGCGTGGATCCATTCACGCCGCGCTAAGTATGCCATAGCCTGAAATCTCTAACGGTCGTGACAGAGGCGACCAATTCCTTGTCGACAGCGTCGGGCCCAAGGCCCATCAGCCTAACTCCTTCACAAGTCACCCCGGCTATAAATAGAGGACTTCACCTTCAGGTTCAAGAATCTTACTCTCGGCTCTTTCACTTAATATACACACTTATTATCCTCAAAACCTATACTTGTTCTCACACGGGAAGGTGGTTACGAGGAGAACCCCCTACTCCACTCCTCGTAACGAGCTTAACGGTGTGTTTAGTGTTTTTCAGGATTGATTCCACTAGGATTATGAGAGAAAAATGAGATTAACATTTTTTGTGGAAGCACGTATCACAAAATAAGCACTTGTTAGTTTGGTGTTTCTTCAAATACAGTTTATTTATATTATTTAGATATATAAAGCAATGTACATGTAGACATGCTAACACGACCTTTTTTTATTTGTATTATAATTCAAGTAAATACATATAATGTACCTTTGTCGTATAAAATTACAAATTTTAGGTCTTAAAACTTATAAAACCTTAATTTCTTGATATTTATATAAATAAGCGTTTTAATCAAAACATTATTTTTTTAAACAACGAATGCTACTCTGCTCCTATTTGTAAGTTACACCTTATTAATCATTATCTACCAAATATCAAAAAACTGAACTCTATCTTCTTGTTAAATTTTCACTATTAATATTTGGATCATTATTATTACATTTATGATAATTACTTATTAATTTTACATTACAAATTTAATTAATTTTGTTAGGTGAGTTATTATTCTTAGTTGATTAATATGTAAAATATTTTGCACGTTATGTTCTTTAGACCAAACCTAGTTAGATTTTTGGGTTAAATTTGATTACGTGCCTAATTTTACTTCTTTAATTAAAAATAAAATAAAATTGTATATACAAACCAGTAACTTTCTCTCTCCCTCAACACTCTCTCTCTCTTCTTCAAGAATCAAAAAATTCCGCATCTCCATTCTTTTCAATCTCCCAGTCCAATTGTCCACCTTCGTAAACCCTTCTCCCAAGTGAATAGAGGATGGTGGTGTTTGGCTGTGAAGTATGGGAGGGTGTTCGGTGGTGGTGTGCGGCGCTGGTGTGAACGGAAGGAATGAGGGATGGTGGTTTAGGGGGTGAACGGTGGGGCTATGGGGGTGGTTCGACGGCGCAGTGGTGGTGGTGATGTGTTAACGGTGGTGGAGAGTGGTGACAGTTGGGTCAACCCGACGCACTTGAGTAGTTATCTCAAATTGTGCCGTTGTGCAGAAGAAGTGAATTCTTACCGTAGCCACAGGCGATTATCATATCCGACTAACTGCGATGAATACGGCACCGGAGCTTACTTCCGGCCGCCGTGCCACCGCTGTTAATTCAGAGCAACAGATTCAACCTAAGAGGATATTCCGTTCAATCTTCGAACTTCCGTCGGATCTTTTCATTCATGCCGCCTCCTTGAATCTTCTTCAACCGCTTTTATTCCTAAACTCGCAGCAACTGCCACTAATAATAAGGAATATAACCTAGAAGAAGAAGAATCGACGAAGGACACCGCCTGTAAACTTTTGGAAAAAAGGACAGCACCTGCAATTTGTTGTAAATATAAAGGACAATGTAACATTTGTCAAAAACGGGTTTCCAAAACCCGCTCCGTTTTGTAATCGAATGTCAAGTTATAAATGTCACGTTGTGTATTTATGGTTATTTTGATTTTTAATGTTACATAATTAATAAACAAACTAAACTATAAAAATTATTTTTGATAAAAAGTGAAAACAAAATAAAAAAAAATAAAATTTGCTGCCGGGACTCGAACCCGGGTCAGCCAGAATCTAAATCCAAAGACTTAACACACACCCACATCACCACTCCGCCACTTGTTGTTTTCTGTCATTTCTAGGAAACAAATAACTCTTATACACAAACCTAGTTAAACCGGTTGCGCCAACTGAGAAACCGAAATCGGCAAATCAACCGTCTAAACGTGTGATTAATCGCACATTCATGTTTATAACCGATGCACCGACAAATTCTAATCAATTCAGACTTGAATTGACTTGAATTCGGATGATGATGGGTTTTATAACCGAAACTATCCAACAATCTGAATTACTTCAATCAAGACCCCTCTCGCGACTCAGAAACATCATACCAACTTTCCATTTCATTTTCGTCACACATTCGGACCATCAGAAAGCTTAAATCAACTCGCCGGAAAATTCTTCAAGTTCGCCGGAAAACCGTATTTGTCCTCAAATCGGTAAGTTCTTCAATACCATCGTAGTCTAACAGTTGTTAAGCTATTTCTAACTCAAAACCTTCCACTTGAGATCGAATTCAGGCACCGTTATCAGATAATTCCAGATTACCGGAAAATTTCTGGAAATCGTTATCTTCGTCTGTGAAACGGTAAGGACCTTCAAACACACTTTTAACGTTTGTTTATCACTTCAATTCCACGATTGGCTAATCAAAACGGTTAATTGTTTTGTTCAGTTGAGGTGCACAAAAACAGAGCCGACGCATTGCCGGAAATTCTGTGACAAATCATTCCTACGGTATTTTACTTCCAACACCGTCTCTGCCATTTCATTTTAGCCCTAAGAATGATTGATAATCGTAAAAACAAGAAAACGGATTAGTAACACCGTTGAATTTAATTTGAGTGAAGAAGACGAAGATAGTTAAGTTATAAGTATAATTAAAATTGGTATTTTAAACGGGTTAGACACACAGTCCAGCGGTGAACTGTGTGCAAATAATACGCGCATGTCACGAGTTCGATTCCTTATACACGCATCCTTTATGTAATAAAATGCCTTTTTGATTAAAACTGAACCGGGTTAATCTTTGTTAGTTGTTAAGTATAATAAAAACCGAAATATTAACCAGGTTAGACACACAGTCCAGCGGTGGACTGTGTGCAACACTAACTCGCACGTCACGCGTTCGAGTCTGGTTAACAGCACCGGTTCGTTGATTTAAAATCTTTTTAAAAACAAATGAATTTTGAATAAATCAAATTAGTATATAAATATAATTAAAAACAAGATTATTTCGGGTTAGACACGTAGCTCAGTTGGTAGAGCTGCGTGCACGCGTACGGGAGGTCTTGGGTTCGAGTCTCACCCAGCGCATACATGCACACTGACCGAACCGGTCAACAGGTCAACAAGTCAACGGTCAACGCAAAAATAAACAATTTTTTATATTTTTATTTATTTAATTTAATTTAAAAATAATATTTTTAAAGATAGAAAATAGCCTTAAACTCACAAGAATATATCTAAAAATTCCATTAAAATTCTTAATAAAATCTACTCATTTACTATATTTTTCCGTCATTATTTAGGTTAGTAATTCTCGTTGTTCAACTCTCCCGACTCGTGCGCATCTCATCATCTCCATTCAAACGCACCCAATGTGAGTGAATCTTTACAAATTCCCCGTTTAATCACGTTTTGGGGTGTATCATGTGTCTTGCTATATATTATATTTAAACCATTGTGCATACATCATATCATGAACTTGTGTATTCAGCTTGTTACAACTGCTTGTGTGGTTATTGTTAGATTGAATTTATTATTTCAGTACATGCAATTTCATAGGCCGCCGCTCCCCATTACATTATGAGCGTTGAGCATGTTCCCCATTACATTATGAGCGTGAACCTGGCGTGCCCACATACGATCGGCTCCGTTTGATTGAGCCTTGATCGCACAGACATTTATCATTTTCAGTTCATGAATACGATCGGCTCCGTTTGATTGAGCATTGATCGCATAGTTTCATTTATGTTATTTATCGTATGATGTTGGTATGTTAACGTATGCTATCATATGTTATTGTATGTTATAGTTGTGATTGCTATTGCTACTGCTTGATTATTTACATTTGCTCATTTATGATTATGCACAATTTTTCATTGATAAACTAACAAGTAAATTAATAATAAATGTTTATCTAACAAGGTACACTCGTCAACTTATGTTGACCCAAAAACCCCCATTTTTTACACATGATACAGGTGAACCAGCTGCAGCAAGAAACACTTAGGAATGGACTAGAAGAATAAAATGATTTAGAGTTTGGGATTGTTTTGTTTGGCTTATTTTCTTTGTATTGTATGGACAAGTTTGAATATTTGGAAATGTAACCTTGACTTTAATAAATATGAAACATATTAGTAAATATCATGAGCTTTGGTGATAACCCAATTATGCCCGACTCTTATTCCGCTGCGGGTCGGGGAGTGACAGACAAAACGTGTAATTTACTTTTAAATTTATTAAAAAAGGTATTTCATTTCAAATTAAGTGATGCGGACCCAAGTGTGGATGAGTGGACTATCTCGTATTTGGAGGCCCAAGATCGTGTGACAAAACGGACTACACTAAAATAGCAAAGATTTGGCCAAAACTTAGCGTTTTGATCTGGTCAACCAGAAAAAGATTATGACACCTGTCAGTCTTGTTTGGTTGACTGGATCAAAAGGCCAAGGTTTGGCCAAAACTTGACGTCTTAAGGTTTGGAAATAGACAAAATGTGTGTGTGTGAATAAACATGCGTAAAAAAACTTTCAACTAAATAAAACAAATAAAAATAGGTGTGAAGAAAAACTTTAGGCGGGGAAAATTTGAATAATTAATTAATCCTATAACAATAAAAAATATAAGCTGCATTCTCATTGGTCCATTGCCTTTCACGCGGATTGGAATCTAAAATCCTAACCTACCCATTTGACGATCGCTATATATAACAAATCTCCATGAGTTCATTCACCATCATCCAAACCCAAAACAAATTCATCAATCATCACCAGTTTCTATAAATCCTTTTAAAGATGGAGTCAACCGGAAAGGTGAAGAAGGGAGCCGCAGGAAGGAAAGCCGGTGGTCCAAGGAAGAAGGCGGTGACCCGTTCAGTCAGAGCCGGTCTTCAATTCCCGGTCGGTAGAATCGGCCGGTTTTTGAAGAAAGGACGTTACGCTCAACGTGTTGGAACCGGTGCACCGGTTTACCTTGCTGCTGTTCTTGAGTATCTAGCAGCAGAAGTAAGTATTCATTTTCATAATCAGATCTAATTCCAAATAAAGTTGAAATATGATTCTAGATCGGTTGTTTATATTCTATTTTTGTGTGATTGGCTGCAGGTGTTGGAGTTGGCTGGAAATGCGGCTAGGGACAACAAGAAGAACCGAATAATCCCGAGACATGTGTTGTTAGCCATTAGGAATGATGAGGAGCTTGGAAAGCTTTTGGCTGGAGTTACGATCGCTCATGGTGGCGTTTTGCCTAACATTAACCCGATTCTTTTGCCGAAGAAGACCGCTGCTAAAGAACCTAAGTCTCCATCGAAGGCTGCTAAATCCCCTAAGAAAGCAAAGTAGTTTGGTTAGATATGTGTTAGTAGACTTTGTTTTTATTATTTGTTTATGATGGGTTTAGTGTAGTTTGTATGATCAGATGAATGAAACCACTTGTTTAATTACATATATCCCCCTGTAAACTTGATTAATTACATATATCCCTCTCCTTAAAATTAGAAATTTCAAATTTACCCATATTGGTTTTATATTATTAAAAATAAGCAATAAAATGACTCTTTTTACTGTAACATTGAAATTTCAAATTTACTCTACAAACTATATACATCGAATTTGTAATTGATTCTATCACCTGATTACACTAAAATATGATTGAGTAACTTGAAAACTACAACTACAAAACAATAAATTTCATTAAGATGCATCAAGGAATTCAATATTTAGATAACTGCATTCAGTCTACCTACATAGATCGATAACGTACAAAATTTTAGTATCATCGTCATCGTCACTATACAAATCGGACGGCCCACCGGCGTCTAATCTAATCGGTCATTGCCACATGATTCTTGCAAATCCGGCAATTAAGCACCTTTGTTGAACATCTACCCACACATCGCAGGTACATAGGAAGACACGGTATTGAAGATACAAAGAACTAACCGGACTCTGCTATAGCTAGCTTTTGCACTCTGAGGAAGGATTTGAGATTCTAGCCTGCACACTGAACAAACCGTTAGGCTTGGCACATGGGAGATGGGAGGGCCCCTCTGTGACCACCCTCCGGCGTGAGGATAAGTATTTGTTTTAGAGAGAGAAAGTAAGGACGAACGTACTGACAGTGTACTTACATTGTATTCTGGGGTATATATATACTAGTCAAAGTGATGACGTGATCGTTTCTGATGTTTAAGACGAGGCCGGACATATCCATGTGCGTCTTGGATTTGTGGTGCGGCCTATTCATACGGACAGGTAGGTCCGAACCTTGCTGGTCCGGCCTTACCTTTACAGGTATAGACATGGTTAAAGACGTGGTCGAACAATCATCGGGCGCATCTTCATTGGGGCGGGAGGGGCGCCCGCCTCCCCCTCCCCCACGAATTTTTCGCTCAGTAGCGTTATATACATAGTTTTCGTATAGAAATTTTTGGGTATATACGTTTTCGCCCCCCGGTTTTCGAAGGCAAGCTTCGCCACTGGTGACGGCGGCTGCGACTGGGGATTCTTCTGCATCTGAGTATTTGAAGGGGTGGGATGTGGGTTTGTATGTCATGGAATGAAAGGGAGGAGGTCAGTGGCGGAACCAGAACTTTTTAACGGGGGAGGGGGGTCGTAATAGAACTATTTATAAATTTTATAGTTGGGTGTATTTATAAAGATCTTGCTATAAATAAAAAAATTGAATGGTTTTATATTCTTTTATTATTTTTTATGAATTGGTTTTCGCAAGACCGGGTCATTGATTTCTTTTATTTTATTTTCATTAGAACTCAATAAAGTTGATAAAGTTTCGATACTTAGTTAGGGTTTTTATCAAAATATAAAAACTATGACAAAGAATTATACTGATAATAATCTAGTTTGCTAATTAATTATTTAAATGTATATCTTTACAGCTGAAATGTTGAGATAAAATATACACAAAAATCTAATTGGTACACATAAAATTAATAATAGAAAAAGTTAAAAAAATGAATAACTTCATTTTGTGATTCAAACACTTCTGAGAGAGTGAAAAGTCTTGATGTGGGTTAGAAGAAAAATAATCCTGAGAGAAAGAAAAGTCCTGATGCAGATTGGAGGAAAAAAATCGAACAGTGAGCGCGGAGGTGTAGTTGTCTAGGGTTGTGAGAAGACTATTTTTTTTGAAAATATAAAACATAAATAAAGTATTGGGTTTTATTTTTTGAGAATTGGGCCAAACTCTATTTATTTATAGCCCATATATCATTATTTATAACCTAATAAAAGCATTTTCTCTTCTTCTGTCTTCTCCGGAACGAGTATCAACCGGACTGCTACTTGCCATTATCACACCAACGTATGCCGCCGTTGGACGCCGCTAGATGGCCTGAAAAACATCAACCATATCTTTTTTTTTTAAATTTTAAAGCTTTATTGAAGAAAATCAAGAGGGTCAACTATAAGAAAGTTTTCCCGCTGAGTACTCCAGTAACCTTAGACTTTGGCCGGCCGGAGGGTCAGTTGACCCCCTTGACCCTCCTGTAGTTCCGCCACTGGAGGAGGTGTGTGGTGGGGTAGAGCGAAAGAGAAGATGGCGCCGGTGGCTGTGGGTATGCTTATTTCTGGGAATGGTTTGAATTGAAGGTTAAAGAGTATGGAGGATGAGGGTATATTTGGTATTACATATAATTTTATTAAGCAAGGGGAATATGTAATTTTGAATTTGGGTCGGGTATATATGTAAATAGGGAAGGTAAAGAGGGGGATATATGTAATTCTCCCTTTTTTTTTATTTATTGTCTTAAATTAAATTTTTTTAATTTCTAAGTGGAAAACCATTAAACAAAGTGTCTTGCTAGGGACTAGACACCCAATGTATAGAGGAGCGAAAACAAGCGCATCCAACACTAAACAACCAAACAAACTACAAAAAAACATAAATCTATTATCCACAAGTACTCGGGGTGTTTGGGATTCCTTATTTTTACTTTTTTTTTTAACTTCTCTCAAAAATTAATAAGTTAGAAATTCTAACTTATTAACTTATTCTCTTACAACATAAACAATCCCAAACACCCCTACCTATCCTCTCGGAACCCATATGGACACCAAATGCACACAGCAAGACTCAGAAACTCCCAATCCCCCACCCTATGCTTTATACATAAAAAAAAATAAAAAACCAGTAACAACCCCCCCCCCCCCCCCCCTGAAATGAAAAAAAACACCAAACAAATATGTCATACCGGAATTGCTAGTGCCAAAACCCAAGATGTACCTAATATTGCCCCGATTAACACGCAACAAGACACACAAGGCGCTAGCCCCCCACCCAGCCGGTATCATATCACACAATGAGAACCAGCCAAATATCAACAAATTATACCCTGCCCCCTTGAAGATACTAACAGATTTTCTTAAAAGTTACGTTTTGTGTTCAGCAATTTTTACTGAAAATTGAAGGTTTGTTGGCTGTTTTTAGTGTTTGGTAACATTTACCTTCAAATTTTAGTCAAATTGAGATCATAAAAGATCAAACGTGATGACAAAATGCACCCTTTGCAACATTCGGTATACAAGATTACGAAACTAGAATTCTATGGATGTAATATTGCTTTTTTGCTGACAAAAACTAGTTTGTATGTCAGAATGTTAGTATGTGAGATCTTTTTCTGATATTATAATATATGGAAACTTTAGTTTAAAAAAGTGTTTTCAACATTTGGAAGATAAAAATTGTGCTAACTGTTATCTCCTCCACACAGCTCACAGATACAAACAATTTTTTTAAATTAGAGATCTGCAAATGGTTATAGTAAAGTTCAAATAAAAAAAGTCGCAACTCTACTTAAATAATATTTTCTATAACTAAAATGGATGTGAATTTATTCTGAAGAGAAAAAATTACATCTGTTGTGGAGTTAATTACCCAATGGTCTCCGTGTTTTGCACAAATTGTAAATTTAGTCCTCAGCTTTTTAATATTATAAAGATACCACCTGTGGTATGAAACTTATAACTATGGTGGTCAACACGCTCTTAAGTTTTTCAGTCATATGTAAAATGTCTAGAATACCCATACTATTATAAAAAATAATAATGTAAAATCAACCAAAAATTATTTAACTATTTAAGAAATAATAAAAAAAAAACTTAATACCCCTTTCCCTTTGTTCCCTGTTCATCTTATAACCTAATCCCCACCGGCAAGTTTCCTAACACCATGTCGTCGGCCACCACCACTGCTCACCACAAAGGGGGAGGTTGTGGCTGTGTTATTGAGGGTAGTTCTGTCAATTTACATGATTTGTTTAAATACTATATACATGTATAATTAAGTGTTTTGTTTTATTTGAATTATCTTTTGTTTTCATTTATTGAATACTTTGGGGGTTATTAACTCATTTTACACGAATTTACTTGGAAAATTTAACAGCCATCCATGGTAAGGACCTCCATAGCTACAAAACTCATACGACTAGAAGCATTTGTGTAAATTGAAGGCAATGGTGAAATATGTTCAAAGAACGTGGACCATCTGAGTAATTAACTCTCCTTTTTTGTCTACGGGAAACGAAAAAAGAAAAATAAAATGCAATCCACGCTTCACAATAACTTGGTGGGCGAGCAGGTAATCACAAACAAGTTACATTTGTGGTGATCATGTAAATCGATTTAATTAAGGAGTTAGAGTCGGATTTATCAATTGTATTTCAAGTTTTGAGCATGTTTCTCTGGAATAATATTTGTCAAGTTATCCAATAATTCAGTTTTTTCGTTCTAGTTTCAAATCGATTAATCTTTTAGTTTTGTGTTGGCTAGTGGGTATTGTAGGACACTACTGGCGGATGAAAAGTTTTCTTAAAAAAATCTTAGATTTATCTTGAATATGGATGAGCTCTTTGGTTATATAATTTTTACAAGAGATAAAAGATTAATGGATAAGAAAACAAAACCTCTATTTATAGTACTTCAAGTTCAAATTAATCCCTCTTTAATATCCGATTAGTCGCCGACTATTCCTCAAAATTCGATTAATCCGATTAATCGCTATTCTTCACCCCGCTGCCTGACTAGCAACTAGCGATTACTACAACAATGACTGAGAGCATAGTACGGTTATAGTTTTTTTCTAATTAAAAAAAATTAATATGTTACGTGATCAACATTGCATAAGGACGAGCAATAACTGCATTGTTAACCAAAACTAAACAGAAAACAAACGTAACTAAATCGATAATAACAAAAAATTAATTAATTGAAACCTGAATTAACAGGAACCTATTATCAGTTTTTTTGTATCTTCGTTTAACCAAATATTACCGAATCGAAATGAAGCGTTCATATTTTCATATATCTATAACATTTATACCTCAAGTTCATATATTTCATATTATATACCTTTATTCCATTTATATATCAATTTATTTCATGTATTTTATAAACAAAAAGTTTTAGCTCAAGTTTGGTTGTGGCTATAAACCAAAACTAAACGATCCGAACAAAAAATTGTCAATCTACCAAATAAACTGAACTGATTAACTGAAAATTGATTTGTTAATAAAATAGCATAACCGATGGCTTCAATTTCAACTTTGCTTGAGGATAGTCACCGAAACAACTGAACCATGCTCACGCCAATGAAATGCAGTGACCGATGACTATGCTTATGACGTATATCCATTGGTGGATTATATAATAATATTATACGAATACAAAAAAACTAGAGTTAATTGTGTTTTCGTCCTTGTGGTTTGTTGAAATTAACCTTTGTAGTCCATTAGTTTAAAAATTGCTTACACTGTCCCTGTACTTCACTTTTGTAACAAGAGTATAGAGTAAATATCATTTTAGTTCCTATGGTTTGGCCATTTTGCCACTTTAGTCTAAAGGTTTGTGGGTCCAAAAAGTTTTCACATTGTCATTTTAGTCCAGCTAATTTAACACCGTCCATTGTCCTCAGTTAGTCAGGTAATATCGTCTTTTTCTATTTTTATAATGTTTCGTTTATTAAATCCTTCTTCGAACCCACTTTATCTTCAACCTTAAAAGCCCAATTCAAATCAATTCACTTCACCACCACCACCATTGCCTATGCCGGGACACCACCACCATGACCCTCTATCTATCTAGAAATACTTTTCAAACTAGAAATACTGGGCCAACTCCTTTTCTATCGACGAATTCTACCAATTCTGACCTCCATATAGGGCATCACCCTCACTTCATTCCAAGTTAGGTGGTTGGCGATTTTGATTATATTGTAACCGGTTGACATAGACAGATTTGACACCGGTGGAGGTGACGGAGTAAATCCAGTTGACAGTGATACGATGGAGGGGGCAGTGGTGAAACTAAGTTGTCAGAACAAAGTTGTGGAGCCGGATCCGGTAATGTTGTGGCAGGATCTGAAGAACACGTGGAGAGTAAAAAGTAAAGTGAAGAATACTGATACTGTTTTGGCAATTTTTAAACTAATAGATTGTAATAGTTATTTTCAATAAACCATAGGGATGAAAAACGTAACTAACTCTTTATTTATTTTATTCTTAATAACAGGGGCATTATGATCATTTCAAATAAACTAATAAACTGGTCGTATGACGTTAGTGATGATTGACTGCAATTGTTACAAAAGCGAAAGTAAATGAACTGTTTTAGCAATTTTTATACTAGTCGATTAATAGTTATTTTCAATAAAACACATAAACAATTGATTAATAGTCGATTAATAGTTATTTTTTATACTAGTCGATTAACTGTTTTAGCAATTTTTAACCCCTCATTTTTACCTTCCCTCCCACATAGCCGAACCCAACTATCTACTCCCCCTCTCGACTGACTCCGGCCACTGGAGAAATTCCGATAGGTGGCAACCGTTTTCCGGCGACCTTCTCCGGCCACACCCACACATGCAACCCTTCCTCATTGAACTATACTCACCACACTCATCTGACCTAGAGAGAGAGAGAGGGAACGACGAAAGATAGAGAGTGACGAGGGAGAGAAAGAGTAGCAGGAGAGAGAGAGAGTGATTGAAGAAAGAAAAGGGGGTGGCCGACACCACTCGCAGCGACGACGTCCTACGAAGCGATGACGGCAGACAGACGGCAGCGTCGTTACACCAACGCTCAGATGGTTGTTCTGTTTCAAGGTGGTGTCTGATGGTGGTGGGCGGTTGCCAGCGGTGATGATGGCTATGGGTGTTGGTGTCTGATGATGGTGGTTGGGAGGGTTGAGAGAGAAGAGAAAGTGTAGAGAGGGTAGAGATAGAGAAGAAATGATGGTTTTGTTAATTTTATTATTATATATAATATAATCTTTTATTTGTAGTTTTACTAAAATACCCTTAGTTTATTATTTGAAGTTATCAAAATACCATTTCAGTTAACAAACAATTTGGATGGAGTTAAAGACAATGAGTGAAATTATGAAGAACTTCATAAAGCAGGAAGTAAAATGGCTATTCTTAAAGGATTAAGACAAAAACAATTAAAGTGATCAAACCAGATTGAGAAAAATAAAAATTTACTCTAAACAAAAAATGTAATCAACTCAAAAACATAAATGAGTACAGCAATGCAAATTTCATGTTTTGCCCGAATGATCTACCGGTGGAAAATTAGTGAATGAAAATTTCAGAAAAAAGAAAAACGTTTAGGCGGGAAAAGAGGGAATAATTCATTTATTCCAAATAATAATTCAAAATAAAAGCCGCATTCTCATTGGTCCGTTGCCTTTCACACGGATTGTAATCCTACATTCTGAATCCAACGCATATATAAAAAACCTCCATGAGTTCATTCACCATCATCCAAACCCAAAACAAATTCATCAATCATCACCAGTTTCTATAAATCCTTTTAGAGATGGAGTCAACCGGAAAGGTGAAGAAGGGAGCCGCAGGAAGGAAAGCCGGTGGTCCAAGGAAGAAGGCGGTGACCCGTTCAGTCAGAGCCGGTCTTCAATTCCCGGTCGGTAGAATCGGCCGGTTTTTGAAGAAAGGACGTTACGCTCAACGTGTTGGAACCGGTGCACCGGTTTATCTTGCTGCTGTTCTTGAGTACCTAGCAGCAGAAGTAAGCATTCATTTTCATAATCAGATCTAATTCCAAATAAAGTTGAAATATGATTCTAGATCGGTTGTTTATATTCTATTTTTGTGTGATTGGCTGCAGGTGTTGGAGTTGGCTGGAAATGCAGCTAGGGACAACAAGAAGAACCGAATAATCCCGAGGCATGTGTTGTTAGCCATTAGGAATGATGAGGAGCTTGGAAAGCTTTTGGCTGGAGTGACAATCGCTCATGGTGGCGTTTTGCCTAACATTAACCCGATTCTTTTGCCAAAGAAAACCGCTGCTAAAGAACCTAAGTCTCCGTCGAAGGCTGCTAAATCCCCTAAGAAAGCAAAGTAGTTTGGTTAGATATGTGTTAGTAGACTTTGTTTTGATTATTTGTTTATGATGGGTTTAGTGTAGTTTATATGATCAGATGAATGAAACCACTTGTTTAATTACATATATCCCCTGTGACACTGATTACAAAACTCTATGATTATCACAACGACAATCACTATGTGACACTGATTAGAAAAGATATTCAATGATGAATATTGATCTAAACCAAGAAAATCTAATTACCACTTAGAGGGAGATAATAAGAGTATTAGAGCATTCACAATGAACCCATTAAAAACATGTGAGGGGTTTTAGTTACATTTTAAGCAATGTTTTAAATATCGGTATGAACCGGCCGTTATACCGGTTAAACCGGATATCGAACACGAGTCTGGTACGATAAAGACCGGTAAAACCCGAATACGGTATGTTTTATATACCGGCGGTAAATCCGGTAGAACCGGTTTGCATTATCTTAAGATTTGATTCTTTTATTTTATTTAAAATTTTGATATTAAGGTATTATGACCTTCCATATTTCTGGTAATTAACATAGTGCATTCTATTCCAATATTTCATTGTTGTTAAAACTGCTATCTACCTTGTACAATGCAATATTATTTATAATTAATAAAAACATTTTTAAAATGCTTAATATTATATAATAAAATAGTTGTTTTTAGATAAAATTATGATCACTTACATATAATCCTAATTGAGATTGGAGTGTTTTTTAGATGAATTTGTATTTTATGGAATTATAGGGTTAATTAGTAACCGGTTCAACCGCCCGGTACAATACGGTTCAACCGGTTAAACCATTTCAGAGCCTAACCCAATATGACTTAAAAACCGGTTTTTAAAACATTGATTTTACCTAGAATGATTGGTAGGTGTTTTTGAGTGGTTGTGAGTAGAGTAGGGAGAAAATATATGAGAAAGTTACTGTTAATCTGTAAATATATGGGAACAAAATTCTGGAGAGAGAAAACGGTATAAATTTTTTAATATTTTTGTAAATGGTTGTGAGTGAAGGAGAGAGAAAAATGTAATGATATAGATATAAAAATATTATTTAATTGAAAATGAGAGAAAAAAAATAGTTGTTTTTAATGAAAATATATAGATATATATATAAAATATAGGGATGTCATTGTGAATGCTCTTAGAAAGATATCTAAATGTGATCTGAACTAAATCTCAACAAACATGATCACAGATGAGGACTTCAACTTCAAACACTAAAGTATGATCAATTGTGTCAGGAGACACACTTAGACTATCTTCATTCATAACCCAACCCAACCCAACTTTTAATAAAATACTAATTTCTCTCACTTCCAACTATACAACCCGACCCACCCAAACTTTTTCACACCCATTAGAGCATTCACAAAAAATCTTTTTTTTCTTTTTCATATAATTACACTAAAAATCACTACTTTTTATACTCTCATGTTCAATTAAATAATATTTTTTATACCTTTATTATTACATTTTTCTCTCTCCTCCACTGACAACCAATTTCAAAAATATTAAAAACTTTATAAGGGATGAACAGTATTCCCATATATTTACAGATAAACAGTAACATTTTCTCTCTCCTTTACTCACAACCATTCAAAACCACTTATAACCATTCCTTATAATATAACTAACACTGTGAATGCTCTTAGCAACTCAATCTAAACCATTTTTTTTATTAATAGTTGATTTATGGCTTTAGTTTGTTTTATAGATTTTATTACATAATAATAATAATAATAATAATAATAATAATAATAATATGTTTAGAAACAATACTATTAAATATAAAATTGATAAAAAGTTATCAAAAAATCTAACAAACACCATTTAAAAAGAAAATCATTTTTATTAAAATTTATATCTAATATATATAAAAAAAACTAAACTAGACTGCATTAAAATTTATATCTAATATATATAAAATAAAACTAAACTAGACTGCATTTTTTAGATTTTAAAAAAAGTTACATATTATAATTTATTAGAAAAGAAACGAATTCTTATATATGTATTAATTTATAAGATGTTGATGAATAGTGTATACTTTTGTCTTGAGTAAATTACGATTTTGACCCCTTTGCTTAATTCACTTTAACCCTATAAGCTCAAAAAAGAATCTTTTAACATATGTGCCCCTGACGTTGTATTTTCTAACCATTTTGACCCTCATCACTAACATCATCTAATTAGCTGGTTAAAAGTTGGTCACGTGTCCCTCACATGAGGGGCATTTATGTCTTTTACTATCTTAAGGACTATTTGTGTAATTAATTTAAACTTTTGAACTAAAAATAAACATGTGACAGCCATTTATATCTTTAATCACTGTTAATGACCTCTAGCTCAAGTGGTAGGAGAACTTGAGTTTTTCTTAGAAGACTCAAGTTCAATTCTCACTTGATTCAAAAAAGGAGTGAGGCACTGGTGGGTAGTGAGATGAGACCCAAGGAAACTCGGGTTCGATCCTTGAGCCAAACGGGTTTTACCGGTAATTTTACCGTCATGCCTACAGGCGGGTGGGTTACCGGGTTTTCCCCGGCATTGGTGGTGGACGACTCGGGTTACTCTCGGAGTACTCCGTTTGTACAGTTGGTGTCCCGAGAATGCTCCGGATTGTTTTGTTGGCCGTTCAAAAAAAAAAAAAAAACAAACAACAATCACCATCTTCAACCAGATTGTCACAGCTACCACCCCCTCCACTATTATCTCTCTATCTCACACACACTTAAACCAAATCCCACCATTACAACCTGTGACTGCCGGAGAACCAAAAACATGAAGGCAACGAATCGTTTCGATCTACGGTTTCTACGGCGTCCGGATGTTTCAGACGACGACGGTTGAGGATGTTTCAGTCATAGGTGCCAATCTGCAAACGGTTGAGGATGTTTCAGCCGGTAAAGATGTTTCAAACGACGACTGATTTGATGGTTATTCAGGCTATGGTTTCGCAATCTGCAAACGTAAGTCCAATTAACCATCTTTTGATTTTTAGATCCGAACCGAAACATGGCAGTGAAGAGAGGGGTGCGAGTTTGGTGGGGTTTGGTGGCGGTCACAAGTTGCGATGCGATGGTGGGGTTTGGACTTTGGTGGCTAGCGGTGGCAATCACATGTTGTCATGGTGGGGTTTGGTTTAAGTGTGTGTGAGATAGAGAAATAATAGTGGATGGGGTGGTGGCTGTCACAATCTGGTTAAAGATGGTGGTGGTTTGGTTGTAATGGGGATGGTTGAACTGGTTGAAGATGGTGATTGTTTGTAACGGTGAGATTAAAGGGTAAAACATGTCGATTTTCATTTGATAAAAAAAAAAGTTTAAATTAATTACACAAACAGTCCTTAAGTTAGTAAAAGACATAAATGCCCCTTCATGTGAGGGGCATGTGACCAACCTTTAACAAGCTAATTGGATGATGTTAGTAATGAGGGCCAAAATGGTTAGAAAGTACAACGTCAAGGGCACATATGTTAAAAGATTTTTTTTGGGCTTATAGGGTTAAGTGAATTAAGCACAGGGGCCAAAATCGTAATTTACTCTTTTATCTTTTTGTGGTTTTGCTTTTTTTTTAAACTTTACGGTTTTTTAATTTATTTTTGTTTTAAAAGTTTATTTTTATTTTTATAATTTTGCCATAAAAAGTTAAAGAAGCTTAGTTTTTTATTAATTTTTGTTGTACGTTTTTTCTAGGATTTGGTTATCGTTCGGTTGCTACTTAGCACAATGTTTGGTGGTCATATTTGGTTACTTAGGTTTTTTCGTTTGGTTGCTATTTAGCACGATATTTGGTGGTCATATTTGGTTACTTAGGTTTTTTCATTTGTTGCTATTTAGCACGATGTTTGATAGTTTTTATGTCACATATTTCACTTGGTATTAAAAATTCGTGTTTTTGTATTATGTTTCCCCCTGTTTTGACCGTAGTTCAGTTGTTACTTAGCACGGTTTACGTCTCTAGCCCGAAAATACTGGTAACACAGTCTTACTCCCTCGCCCCGCAATGCGAGGAGCTTAAGACTAGTTATATACAAAAATAATTGTTAAGAATCAAAAGAAAAAAAAATATATGACAAAAGCCACTTACAAAAGGACATGTGGCAAGCAACCCATGTCAACCCCAGGTCGTCCTGGAGACTAGGTCGTGAGTTTTGCAATAAAAAAGTGATTTTTTCATTAATTTTTTTTACACCTGGCAACCAACGTTTGTTTAGGTTGTTGATGGGAGTAGCCTTATATAGAGACCCGAACCACTACAATACGAACCCAAGCTGCTCCGCGTCTGCTCCACTCCTACGAAGCCCAGTCCATTCGCTCATTTAACTTTAATTAGCCCACGAACAACTCAGTTTTTATTTTCCATGATGCTCGTCCCAATCCAGCCCAATAACATGAAGCAAAACGAAACAAACATTTATTAGTTGTAACATTTATTACCGATACAAATACTTATATATAACTGCCATGGGAATTGTATATATTTCAACAATTACAAATCCTGAGATGATGAATATGTACACATGATGAACTTATGAATTTTCTTAAAAAAATAAATACTTTCTGTGTTAAGTAACATTCACTATGCAATTGAACGGTTGGGACTAATAGCCTAGTGGCATCTTGGTGGTGGGATAAGGCTTTGGGACTAATAGGTCCTGGGTTCGATTCCCACAAATGGGGTTTTCCCATATTTATTGGGTTTCCTCCTGAATTGGTGTATAAGCATTATGCCTAAGTGGAGATGGATATGATCGGGTGGTTCTGCTGGTGGCACGATGATACCCTAGTGGTCCGTCAGTGATCCAAATTTACCGTTCAAAAAAAATTGAACGGTTGTTGGCTGTTTTGTAGTGTTTGGTAACAATATTTAACTTGAAATTTTAGTCAAATTAAGATCTGAGTAGTTCTTATTTGTTTATAAGTGAATCACAAGATTACTAAACTAGCATTTTATGGGTGAATAAGTTTGCCGCGAGGGGAACATTGCCGCCATCAAATTCTACCGTGGTGGCGAAGATGATTTCGGTGATTATTCACCGCATAAGGAAGAGGAAAATGATCTGGTTAATGGTGGGGCACACTTCTTTTCAATCAATTACAAATTTTTTCTTTTGTTTTTTTTTTATATTAAAAAGTAGTTTAATTGACCACCCCTTATGTTTTATGCAAGAGAGACTTAGAAATGGAAATTGACATGTCAAGAGGTGATTGAGTGGGTGGAGAGTTTACCTCTCTCAAGAGATAACCACCCCTTAGTCCCTTACACCCTTAGAGCATTAATGTCACACCCCAACCGATGACAGAATCATCGGGGCGCGACACTAAGCGAACTATATTGTCTCATGAGAAGTTCCATAACCATTATTTAACAATATTACATAACGTCTAACATCCCATACTATTAAACATAATATTCCAAATAACCATTACAAAACAGCGTTTTCTCATAACACAATTCCAGTTTAATAATATCTAGATTTATTACAAAACGTTTCTAAAGCATGAATCTAGAACTACGCAAAACTACGTCCAAAGCATCCAAGCTAAAATCCTCAACCTGTTACATATGTTAAAATACAAGTGAATACAATTAAGTAAAGGTGAGCATACAGGTTTAAGTAATACTAGCATAATAGAGAAAACGTTCGCGAAATAGTCTAATTACATATCATGATACACCAAAACACATCACACAAAACTAGGCATATTTCTCATGCTAACTTCCGTGAGAAGGCTAGCGCGTCCATCCTAACTAGACCTCCTCGGGTGTTAGCCACACTATAGTACCACACAAGCTAAGGAGGCAAGTTAACGAAAATAAGTTCATAGTCATATGTTTCTAGTATCACGTATTGAGCATATATAATCAGATCATTCGCGTGTGATAAACAGTTTGATTTGTGAGGTGATTTTAATAGAGGAACATATGTAACACCAAAAAGTGCGTTAAAGCGAAAACGGGTCAAGTATACTCACTGCGGTGCGTTTAGAATGAAGAAGACGATTGTCGAGAGGTGAAGAGGAGCGCCGGATCAGCCTGCATACGCGAACGGAAGTGCATTAGTCTCCAAAAAGCTGAAACGGTGAAGTTTGGTCTGGCAGTAGGCAAGTTCGAGCGAACTTGTATTGTTTGGCTGAGATTGGAGACAAGTTCGGGCGAACTTGTTAAGTTTCTCAAGAAACTTGAGAAGTTCGGTCGAACTTGTGTAAGGTGTTAACAGGCTTTGCAAGTTCGGTCGAACTTGTGAAGTTTCCTAGGAAACTTGACAAGTTCGAGCGAACTTGTGGTGTCCTGTTGAAGGAACTTGTGGTGTCCTGTTGAAGGTTTGACTCAACTATACTCAAGTTCACCGAACTTGACCCTCAGAGGCAAGTTCGAGCGAACTTGACTAGAATGCTGCATAAAATCAGTTAAATCTCGAGCAAACTTGATGTTTTCGCGTCCAAAATCTTGCGTTTTCGCGTCGTTTGCTGAGTAAATCGAGTGCCCATCCCTCCAACCTTCAGCCACTGAGTAAAACTTAGGCTGAAGAGGTCTTTTGGAGCGAACTTAGCCATTTTACAGAAACTCGGGCTAATCCGGGTGAACTTGATGGTTCGTACGGGTTAGTCCAGCTTGTGTAAAGTGACGATTTCGTCCTTGTGCTTCCGGATCTGAGATCTAGCTTCGACAACGCCTCGTTCCACTCAAAAGTGAACGAAACATACGTCATTAGTCCGAAAATGGTGTAAAAATCAATGCTTTAAAGGTTTTGCTCAGATCTAAGCATAGATCTGAGTGAAAACAGAAGTTTTACGGAAAAAGATGAAGATTTTCGTAAACAGAGAAGATTTGATGAAAACAAAGGCAAAGCCTTGTGCAAAATCGTTGTAATATGTTGTTGTTCATCGTTGTAGCTGAAATCGGGTTGGTTCTTACTTAAAAAACAAAGGGTTTCGGGTTTTGAGAGCTCTGGGCGAACTTACAGCAAGTTCAAATGAGAGAATGAAACTGAGTATTTATAGGTGAAGAACAAAAATGGAGCTGATGAGAATTAAGTTCGCGCGAACTTGCATGAATTAATGCAAGTTCGCGTGAACTTGTGAGAATTTCAAAGGAGGTTTAGTCAAGTTCGGCCGAACTTGACCCCTTAGGGTGCAAGTTCGAGCGAACTTGAGGTAACATGGAGTCTTAGGTTGGCCAGTCAAGTTCGGCCGAACTTGGTATCACCAAGTTCGAGCGAACTTGACCCAAATGTTGGGTTTTCTTTATTTATTTCGCGTTAAGAGTTCGTTTGGCTATTCGGTTTGTATTAGATTGTTATATTAAGCGTTATAAGCGATGCAATAGTGCGATTTTGCGATTCGAATAAGCGAGAGCGATGCGATTAGCGAATGTAATCATAATCATAAACATACATAACACATAAATAACATAAAACCATATAATTAACTGCGATTTGCGATGCGATGGCACAAGTGTTTATCGAACAATAAAACACTCGGCTCGTATAGTAGTATCATTTGCATTAAATAAGCGAGTAGGTGCGATATAATTGAAATAAACATGTTTAATTAATTAACATAACTTTTTATAATTCGAATATCGGAATACAATTGAAGTACAAAGGCAAATATAACAACGAGAAATCGGAGTTGTTACAATTCACATCCACAGGGCCGACCCTGAGAACTCGTGTACCATGTTCGATCTCGAAAAAATGTGCCCTTCAGCATTAACGAAATTGGGTATTGGGCTCACTAAAAGTCTAAATTTAATGCCAATGGGCTAATAACTAATGTAGACCATAAAATTAGTTTTGTAAGTGAACCTATGTTGGTGTTTGTATGGGTATATCCTATTACTTTATTTATTTTACATATACATATTGAATTTTTTTTAAATAACGTGTCATTCGATATTTTGGACCTTGACCGATTGTCCTGCTCACCCTAGGGCCGGCCATGCACATCCACCCCTTACACCTTTAGATCATTCACATGATCACATCCCTTCCCTCAAATTATGTGAGGGAAGTTTTTGTAAATTTGATAGAACATTTTCTCTCTTTTATAATTTTTAATATATTTTGAGAGTAATTGTGAGTTGTAGAGAGAAAGAAATAATAATAAAGATATTAAAAAAATATTATTGACTTGATAAGGAAAGATAAAAATAGTGATTTTTGCGTAATATAAGGTAAAAACTGAGAGGTTGGATGTTAGAGCATTCACATTGAAACCTTCGTCTCCATCTATATAAAAATACATTTTTCTTATAAATTTTGTTAATTTTTCGAAAAATACATTTTTTTATAATTTTTGTTAATTTTTCAAAAACATCTCACATTTAATTCTCTATCTTAATCTAGAGGGTTGAATATAAACTATTAAATATAGAGGTGTACTTTACTTTATATATATTTTTCTCTATTATAGAGATTCCAATATGGTAGTGTTTTTGTTGTTTCCTTTATTTTTTCTATTATATTACATAGAATAGAGACTACAATATAAATGCTCTTTAGAATATTAGTATGCGTGATCCTTTCATGGTATTATTATTTATGGAAACTTCAAAAAAGTGTTTTTCAACGGTTTGGTTGATAAGGCCACGAGGTGTACTTTAAAATTCGAGGTGTTAACGGTGACATGACATGTTAACCGAGATTTCAAACCGCTCTCTTCATGTGTTAAGGGGCATTAAATGTGTTGTATGTTAGAATTTTAACCGGATGTTAAGAGACTGAATTACTTATTCTTTTATTTTTTTAAACCAAAAACCACTAAAAAATAGGGTTAGATGGAGTTAAATGGATTAAACCATTTCTTTTGAGTGAGGTAAAATGAAATGGAAAAATTTTAACCTTTAAATATGTCCATATAACCTTTAAAAAAAATTATGTAAGATCTTTCATAATTGAACGTTTTAACCTTTAAATATGTCCATATAAGTAAACAAAATACAAATTTATTCATAAAATTTGTTCACTTTTAAAAAAAACTCACATCCGATTTTCATGCGTATTCAGATCAATTAAAGTATACCTTTTTACACTAATAATAACATTAAAAAATCAGATAGCGAAACCTCAAATATGGGTGTTTACTTTAGTTTCCCATAGAAGTTGGGGATGGGGAGTCCAATGTACACGTAAAATTAACAAAATCGCATATATTTCTTATGATTTCGGTTTGTGACTTCATTGTGAGTAAGACTGCGGATGAACTGACAAATACAAACATGAACATGTTCATTCATTAAGGAAATAACGTGTTTACAAACGGTTCATAAACACTTAACAAACAAGATTTCTGTTCGTGTTAGTTAATTAAGGTAATGAAGGTGTTCACGAACACAAACGTACACAAATAAAATCAACGAAAGCGACATATTCTATAAATGGATGACGGGGTAAGTAAAGCTGTAAATTGAATATAAAATATTTAGATATGTTAAATAAGTATACAAAAATCTTTCATGAGCAACATAAACAAACGAACATGAACACATTACCGAACGTTCACGAACACAATTGAACGGAATAGACCTCTATTCATGTTCGTTCATTAAATTAATAGAACAAAATTTCTTATTAATGTTCATTCATTTAATAAAAAGGAGCGAACATAAACGGAATTTTCACCGAACGGTTCACGAACTGTTTATTGAATTGTTAGTTTCGTTTACAACCGTAATCGAATACGAGGGCTTTTTAGAGAATCTTTAAATTATAATGTTTTTTAGTTAAGTTATATGTATCTAAAAGTTTTTTAGTTAATCTATATGGATATGGATAAGAAAAAAATAGTGAAGTTCACTATACATTTCACGATGAACTTTCAAATACTTTGAAAAAAAAAAGAAAACGTTTAGGCGGGAAAAGAGGGAATAATTCATTTATTCCAAATAATAATTCAAAATAAAAGCCGCATTCTCATTGGTCCATTGCCTTTCACACGGATTGTACTCCACCACCTAAATCCAAACCCACTTGACAATCACTATATATAACAAAACCTCCATCACTTCCTTCACCATCATCCAAACCCAAAACACATTCACAACAAACTTCTTTCGTACATCATTTTAAAGATGGAGTCAACCGGAAAGGTGAAGAAGGGAGCCGCAGGAAGGAAAGCCGGTGGTCCAAGGAAGAAGGCGGTGACCCGTTCAGTCAGAGCCGGTCTTCAATTCCCGGTCGGTAGAATCGGCCGGTTTTTGAAGAAAGGACGTTACGCTCAACGTGTTGGAACCGGTGCACCGGTTTACCTTGCTGCTGTTCTTGAGTACCTAGCAGCAGAAGTAAGCATTCATTGTCATAATCAGATCTAATTCCAAATAAAGTTGAAATATGATTCTAGATCGGTTGTTTATATTCTATTTTTGTGTGATTGGCTGCAGGTGTTGGAGTTGGCTGGAAATGCGGCTAGGGACAACAAGAAGAACAGAATAATCCCGAGCATGTGTTGTTAGCCATTAGGAATGATGAGGAGCTTGGAAAGCTTTTGGCTGGAGTTACGATCGCTCATGGTGGCGTTTTGCCTAACATTAACCCGATTCTTTTGCCGAAGAAGACCGCTGCTAAAGAACCTAAGTCTCCGTCGAAGGCTGCTAAATCCCCTAAGAAAGCAAAGTAGTTTAGTGTAGACTTTGTTTTAATTGTTTGTTTATGGTGGTTTTAGAGTAGTTTATGTGTTCACTTGTATTTGACCTAGAGAATGAAACCGCTTGTTTCTTTTTTGGGTAGATTATTGTGTTAATCTCTTTTATGTTTAGTGACTTTGATTGCAATTTGACGAACTTCACCCTTTTCTATTGTCAAATGTGCATTTCATTTTTTATAGAGTTAATTGTCCGGATGGTTCATGTGGTTTCACGTTTAGTCCTTACCTTTTGGAAATAGCAGGTTTGCTTTCTATGGTTTGTTATTTGTTACCCGGATAGTCCCTCGAGTAAATGTCAGGGGACTATTCGAGTAACAAAATGACAAACCATAGGGAGCAAACTTGCTATTTCCTAACTAACTGATATTTATTTAGGTGACTATCCGAGTAACAAAATAACAAACCATAGTGAGCATACCTGCTATTTCTAAAAGGTGGGGACTAAACATGAAAAAAATGTGAAACAATAGGGACCATCCGGTCAATTAACTCTTTTTTATAAAGAAATCAAAAGATTAAATCACAGGATTACTATATTAGCCTTTTAGAGATTTAGGGGGTGTTTGTGGTTGCGTTTTCAAAATAGATACGTTTTGAAAAAGGATGTAGGTACGATAATCACTTTTTTATCCAAACACTTTTTTAGATTATTTATGTTTTATAAACGCAATAATCAAATAATCACTTCAAAACGCAATCCCAAACACCCTCTTAAATCTTCAACTTTTGAAGACAATAGACAGAATCAATGTTGCTTACTATGTGACTTAAGTCTTGTGATATTTGTATACTTTAGATGAAAAATACAAGATTTCTGCGATTTGGTCAATAAAAATTATGTAATTTTATGAGTCGAATAGAACGCCTTGTGAGATTTCCGTTAAAGAATGTGTAGGCAATCATCATGTATGATACATACGCTATACACTTGACTGATCACATTTTAAACAGTTACAGCAAGTTCATGTCTTCTGCT
>CAMTDV010000025.1:92253130-92278960 GCA_947069175.1 Scalesia atractyloides
CTCTAACTCGAATGGACAGGCGAACACCACCGTAAATCAAACATACTTGGATGTAGTCACACTCTGAATATTCTTTCCGTACAAGCCATTTGACCCTTTCTAGTTTCTACTGCTACGCATGCTACATGAATAAGTTTTTGTTTATCCAAACTAGACTTGATGGTTTAACCATTTCAATAAATTTAAGTGTAAACAAGTCCACTTTATCAGCTACTCAAAATCAGCTCGCTAAAGCTTGAATTGAGCCAAACTCAAGTTCTAGTCTGAGTTTCATACACTGAGTTTGATTAAGCCTCACGAGCCTCCTATTTATACAGTTATTAAAATATATTACATAATAGCTATCATTGTATATATATAGTGGTAGAAAACCCACACGATGCGGCGGTGAAAACTTTGTGCCCGCGTTTAACTGAAAACATTGTTTACATAATGTCACACCAGTTTTTTTTTTTATATCAAAACCGGTGCAAAAATTCGTTTATGTTTTCTTTTAACAGCAAGGATGACATTATTAATACAGAAAAAGGAAACAAGTACATACCGACTAATGCAATGAGCTGAACACAAAAAAAACATAACAAAAACATCAACCAAATTTAAACACAAAAACTCCTTTATCGAGAGGAATCGGTGTTTAAACTGCGACCACAATCTCCACTCCCAAATAGAGATCTTTGATCGATTTGAAAGCCATGGAAATGCCAATTCTTTTATGTCTTCCAGCACTTTCGTATGTGTAGTCAATACCTTCTCGTTTCAGTCAATCCAAAGCCTCCACATCTTCGCGTACCAAGACATACTGTAACCTCTGAGACAAAGAATAATAACTTTTTACGAAGTATAAACAATAAACACACACACATACACACCAGAAAGTTTATTTTAAGCATATACAGAGTAAAGCACAGTACACAAAATCAATAAAAATACAAAAAGAAAAGTTTAAAAACTATGACACACCTCGTCTTGAAGCACCGACGTAGGGGAATCTGCTAACGAAAGTTTCTTCATTTTTCGGCACCATCTCTCACTCAAAACCCTAGAAAACAAATAAAAAGAACATTTATACACAGAAAACACAAAATATATGAAACAAAATCACAACCTAAAAGGCTCAAACACTCATTTTCTCTCTTATATACATTATATATAGTAATAGAAATATAAGTATATAACTACGATAACAATACCTAGATAATACGTATTGTGTTTATGTATAGAGTATTATATATAAAAATAACTATATACGTATACAACAAAACAATAAATAAATAAAAAACGAGCTATGCTCGAGCTTTAGATATTAAGCTTGTAATAAATAAGTCGGGCTCAGGATCAAGCTCTCGAGCTCAAGCTTGATTACACCCCTAGAAAACACAAAAGGAGGAATATTACCCGAAAACTAGAGATGACATATAAAATCCAATTCATGTATATTAGAAGCCGTAGTTTGATGAATAGTATAATATAGTTTATTTTCTTCTTTTATTATATATTGATTTAATGTTTTTTTTACTTAATTACTTTAAATTATTTTATCATTTTTTACTATATTTAACTTTAAAAACACATACGATATCTTATAAAATGCTATTATATCCTTGCGACATGTATATTTTTATCTACAATTCGATATATATTTTTTCGAACTTGAATAGTGAGTAGTAATGTACAAATAATCAAAACACAAACGTACTTCTTATCAAAGTTTGTTCACATTTATTTGTATAAAGTGACGCCGTTTACCCTATTCAACACCTAGTGTCGATACTGAACCGATAAGGACCTGCCGCAACGCACTGGGAATTCTACTAGTTATATATGAAATCAGGTAAATTGTGTTTTATTGGTGATGAACAGAAGGCTGGTCAAATGAATTGCAAGTAGTCTAATAACACACTCGTTCTCACTTTATTTTAACCACGACTAATATACTAGTTATTATAAAATTTAAAACAGTGGACAGAAAGGGGTCATCATAAAAGACAAATCGGTCAAGTATACACTCTTATGATACAAAGAGGGCACATGATTAATAAGACAACATGTTACCTTCTGGATATATACTAATTTTGCTAGTCAAAGGACTCAAGGAGCCACATGTGCTCATCGCATAAAACTGGATGCCCTGTACAGAAAAAATAATACAGGTTACACTTTTAATCTAAACAAAGCAAAAATGATTAAAACCAGTGAAGAATAGCTATGATCAAAGATAAACAGCATTTAAAGTACTTATGGCAGATAGCTCTGCTGTCAAAAGTCCACTAGGCGCACGCCCTGAAACGTGAGGTTTCAGGCGCCGCTTCAGGGAATTTTTTTGGCCAAATTCCAGACAATAATGGTAAAAAAAAACCTAAATAAGGCTGGAATCAACCTAAAACAGCCTAAAGTAGCCCTAAACAAGGCTAAAACATGTTTTAAACCCTTAAAAATCGTATTTTAGCCCTGACTTTTTAAGCTATGCAGTTAATACGGTAAAAAATTGGATATCAGTCAAGGGCCAGTATTTGAGATATAGGTTATCACGGTGAGATATCGGTGGGATATCGGTAATTTTAACATCATGTAGGATTTATATATATAGCAATCTAACACCAACAATTCAGTATACTCTCCTACCATTAACAAATTAATCTTTTGCAACTAGCAAGACACCAACAATTGTAGCAAGTAGGAAATGAGTAAGACTTAAACAATAACAATTAACAATTATGACTTAAAACACTAATAGCAACAATAAGAAGAAAGACGAATGGTAGAACTAAGAAGAAAGGTACTGATATCGGGAAAATCGGTGACATATCAGTCAAAAATCGCCAATAATATTGGTACCGATATTTGACACCAATATTTTACATGGGGACCGATAACCGATATTAACTGCATAGCTTTTAAGTGCCTAGGCTCAAGGCTCGGGCTATGCACCTTCGGCTTTTGACAACATGGTAGATAGACTAAAATGACCAGGAAGTAAAACAAATAAATCTGAATATCAAAATGACTGTTGACTGAAAAACTCTAACCACAATGACAACCAACCCCCATACAAATTTAATAACTCTCTGTAAACAAGAAACGAAAGCATATTAAGTCCAAAGATTTACAATTTTCATTAAATTTTAAGTATCTTGAAACATTGAAAAGCTTACTCACCAAGGGAAGAACCCCAGATTGCATATGATAATCGGCTTTCGTTGGTGTCACCGTGTTACCAGACCACCAAGAGAAGTTAGCCTGCACAAACAGGTTTGACGTCTTACGATAATTGACTCATTGGGTACTAATTTCAATGAATAATAAAATTCAAATGACAAAAAAAAATAAAAATCTTACATTGACCGTTTCAATAATATAGAGACCCAAATTAGACCACAACAACTGTATTTGGCTTCATCCCTCTTTTTATCATATCATCACGAAAGTCAATAGCTCTGATCAGCTCACCAGCAACACAACAACCATGTATTATAATATTATACGCAACTATATCCGGTTTCAAACCCTTATCAATCATGGAACCCCATAGCTTTATTGCTTCTTGTAGCTCACCGGTTCTACAATATTCATAGATAATAGTCGAATAACTCACATGATCCGGTGAGATACCGTTATTATTCATCTCAAACAAGACCTCGACAGCTTCTTGAATTCTACCCGTTTTGCAAAAACCCCGGATCAAAATGTTGTATGTTACGGTGTTCGCCAAACACCCTTCAATCATTACGTTGTGAAGAACGACTGCTTTTTGCATATGCCCTAAATTTGTAAGGCAGTCAAGAAAGCAACCGTATGTCACGTCATTCGGAATAATGCCGTTAACGAGCATTTCCTTGCATAAAATCTCCGCTTTATCTATGAATCCTAATTTACATAAACATTTTATAATCACGGTGTATGTTACGACATTCGGGTGGCATTTCTCGCTAATCATAATATCCCAATACCCTGTTGCCTTCACACGATCTCCCGCTTTTCCGAAAGCATCGATTAAGTTCGTATATAATACAGTATCGGGTTTCAAACCTCGATCATGCATTTCTTTCAAAAAACATACAATTTTAGCAATATCACCCTGTTTGACGGTTCCATTTATAATCACGAATAACAAACGACATCCATGTTAATCCCGTTCATCGCCATCTCGTTGCAAACTGTAATTGCATCGTCAAGCTGTCCGGACTGACAGTAACCTTGCAAGAGAGCGCTATAACACATCTCATTTAGCTTATAATCCTGCTTATTAAGTTTATTTACAAATTCTTTAGCTTCGGAAACCTTGTTAATCGAACAAAGACCGCTAATTATAGATCTGAACGTATACGTATCGGGTTTAAGATTCTTTTCCACCATGTCGTCAAGCAATTCAAACGCTTTTACCATGTTGCCCTCTCGACAATACCCCTCGATCATAACATTGTAAGTTATCTCGTTAGGCATAACCTTTTTATCCACCATTTCGTTAAATAAATCACTTGCTTGTGACATCATGTTTGCTGTACAAAGACCTGAAATCAATGAAGTAAACGTATACGTGTTCGGAAAAATCTTTTTTCCGGTCATTTCATGACATAGCCTCAACGCCTTGTGCACATCTCTATGTTTACTATACCCGTCTATTAAACATGTATATGTTACGACTGTCGGATTCAAACCTTCGTAAACCATGTCATCAAAAAGAGATTCTGCAATCGTAAGTTTACCCGACTTACAGTATCCGTTTATTAAAGAATTGTAGGAATAAACAGACGTTTGAATTCCGGACTTATTCATTTCACTAAGCAAAGCACACGCACGGTCAAGCTGCCCTCTTTTGCATAACGAATCAATGATTATCGAGTACGTAATATCATTAGGGGCTAAACCTTTGGCACCCATGTTTCTAAAAAGATTATCCGCTTCAACCACATTCCTCTCTTTGCACAACGAATTGATTAACGCATTATATACAAACAAATTCGGAACAACTTCAATGCGCTCCAAATCCTGTATCAAACCGTAAGCACTAATACCATTTCCGTTTCGTCTCAACCCATCAATGACCCCCGAAACAACCGCCTCACTCGGGACAAATCCCATTTCCACCATTTCATCAATTAACGTTCTAGCGGTTTCAAACCGCTGTAACTTACAATAACCCATAACTAAACTACAATACGTCACCACGTCCGCTTTCAACCCCTTCAAACCCAACCCTTTCATTACCTCCATCGCACGTCCACCCGTCGACCCTTACAAAGCCCGTGGATCAACACATTATACATAACAATATTCACTTCACAACCGTTACACTCCAACCACTGTACCATCTCCCTCGCTCTATCAAACCGCTTCAACTCACACAAACACCGTAAAACCGCAACATGTACATGCGCATTACCCCTAACACCGATCTCATTCATCTCATCGAAAAACCTCAAAACCAGATCAAACCGCCTAATTCGAATCAACCCGTTAAACACATCACTCACAGTCCTAACCTCAGGCATCAAACTCCTCTCCTTCATCAAATTCAAAACCGTAAACGAATCCAACACTCGTTTACTTTGTACATAAGCATTAACCAACAAATCAAACCCTAATTGTCTAGAAAAGTTGAAATTCTTATACGTATTGTAATGATATTCAAATACAGATTTGGGATTTGAAGTTTGTTGTAAGAGGGTTTGGATAAGTGAAGATGCAGGCCATAAGTAATTGGATTGAACGAGTGAGTGAATGAGGATGCAAAACGACGTCGTGGAGTGGTGGAAGTGTTTGTGAAGGCCTAAGTAGTTGAAGAAGCGTAGAGCTAAACGTGGATCGTCTAGGGTTTTGAGGAGTACCTTTTCGATGTGGTGGGGTTTTAAGTTGTTGGAGATGAATGTGTTGTTGAAGGATGAGTTCCAGCTTTGGATGGCCTCGAATGATGGTGGTTAGAGTGGAGACTATGGTTTCGTCGGTGGAGAGATGGTGGTGGGTGGTGGGGTACGGTGGAGGGATGGTGGTGGGGTACGGTGGGAGTGGCCGGAAAGAACGGGGACGGTGGAGGTTTCTCATTTGGGTGAATGTGAAGCTGAGTGAGGGGGGAGAAGTGGTGAAATGAAATTATGAAGGGGATTGCATGTATAGTCCTTGGATTATGGGTCAATTTACACTCTTTGTTTTGAGGGTTTTAGAGTTTAGATTTGATATTATCGGAGCCGGTGAAAACTGAAAAAAAAGTTTGTACGTTATGTAAATAAGTAAATAACACGTAGGTGGTGAGACTTTCATATTTCAAACAAAGTAAGGCGTTATTTACTGATTTAATATTCTAGCCTATTCCGTACCGAACCTGTCACTTAGCCTTTTTGAAAAATACGTCAGTTTTCACTGGTAAATACATTTAACCGACTCATTTTGAAAACATTTAAAATTTGTTTAGGTGCATTGAGCACGAAAATTCTTTTATAACCTGGACAATTCAAAATGATCTCGTTTACAGTTTTACAAGCCTGTCAATACATATGCGGTCCGGTGCAAAAACCGAATAACCTGATTACCGTCACACCACTTAATAAAACCCGCGGAGGAGTATAATAAAAATAGTTTGTTTAGCATTAGCGTCTGTCAGGTTATGCCTACACCCCACGCTTAGGTCATGGCCATTAATAATTTAAATGAGCCAAGGATATCCAGGACACGGTCGAGTTAACCCCCAATGTTTAAGTTATCAGATAATACAGAATAAAACGGGTTACAAGATTTAGTGAATCACAATCCGATAAACATGATCCCATACCCTACCAAGCGGTAATATAATACCGTATCCCAAGCCCGTATAGGGAAAATAAGTTAAAGTATTTACCTGAGCTAGTTCTTCTAACGAATAGTACCTCAGCCGTTAATCAAGAAGACAAATGCAAAGTATCGATCTACTGGGAGGCTTCTAGTCTGGATTGATGGTATTAATAACCAATTAGAATGCTAACGGTTTTAGGTTGAGTCGATGACTCGAACCGGCTAGCTTTAAGGATACGTAATGGAACGATACGCTAGATTAAGCGATGACCGGAAAGAATGTTGTTTAGACCCGACAAGTACTAGACCTTGTATATTTTGGGTAAACATATAACATTTTGGATTTTGATATAAAAATGATAAGTTTAAACCCGTTTCGGTGAATTTACGTAAACATGTCACGTAGACTTAATCGTACGCATAAAGCGATACCAGGTAACCGGATGAGTCATGTGCAAGTTTCATGTGCCATTATACTTAAAACATGTTATAATATCAGTAGGATACCAACACGTGTGCCCGTTATAGTTTCAAAATCGAATTAAGTTTCAAAAGGGTAATTTGGTCATTTTACGGCTTATAAAAGAGGTTTGCAATGATTCTGATGTCATGGTCATAATTATTCAGTAAAAATATTTAATTTATGATGTTATATCAGTAGGATATCAAATATATGTGTGGTTTACATTTAAAGACCAAACTATGCCCCGAAAGGGTATTTTGGTCATTTCACACATAGATTTGAAGACTTATCTGGGAATATGAGTTTATTACTTGTACCTACTGTAAAAATGTTAGGAAATAGGTTTTATAATCAGTAGGTAACAAGCCTTGATGCTTAGATATGGTTTTAACCCATACTATGCGTCGAAAAGGCGATAAAGTCGCTAAATGACGATTTAATCGATGTTTAAGGCAAATTATAGTTTTGATCAGGTTTACTTATCAAAATATTTTATTTAACATATATAATCAGTTTGTAAAAGGTTTGGTTATGAAGATGTCTTTAAAACTCATTTTACGCACCGTAAGGTTATTATCATCATTTATCGATACCATGCAAGAGCCTTTACATAAACTCAGTTTATAATTGATTTAACATCCTAAATAATTCTAATATATTATAACATCAGTAGGTAAAGTAGTTTATGTGGGAGTTATGTTTAAAACATTTTATTTGCCGAAAGGGCATTTTGGTCCTTTAAAAACTTGATTTGCGATATTTAGGAAAAACTCAATTATGACCAAATTATTAACATGCATGCAAGCCAATCAATTTAACATATCAGTGGGTAACTTGTTGCATGTTCATTTTAGTTTAAATCTCATTTTAAGCAAAAAGGGCAAAGTAGTCAAATTTGACACATTAATGAAACTTGCGTATAAACTCGGATTATGATTATGACCATGTAGTGATGACCTCATAGGGTTATACTACATTATATAAGGATCATAATGCAACTTAGAATCGGTCTTGAAAGATATCAAATCGGGTCAGTACTGAAAGTCAAAGTAGAAGTCAAACTTCACGGCTTTCGTTGCGAATCGACCTTTAGATCTGGATTTGATGAGCCGAACATGTTCTCATATGTTCTTTTGATTATTACCGAGTATTTAGTGTGTCAAAACTGATTTTATAGCATGCATGCTATTAGTTATGCGTTTGATACCAAATCTGACCCAGTTTGACTTTTTATGAATAAGTTTGACTCGTCAATCGGACATGCAAACGTGGTAATCAGGAGGTGCCCTTAAGGGGTGTTGTTACCTACCTCATTACGATCACGTAACCATGTTTAGATCAGATCATGACTGGACCGATAAGGATTTAACCGCAAGTCAAATCGTTTTTACGACAAGCTTGACTTTTGGCTAGAAAGAGTAATAAACTGAATGAGGAAGGTCAAGAACACTTACACAAGGTCCTTGCACGAAAATGGGATGGACTTGAAGACCCTTGTAGCTCCAGAACTTGCAGAGGTTGATGGGAGTGAATTCTAAGAATGCAAGTTCTTTCAATGGATGCACAAGACCCCAATTTATGGAGTTAGAAGGGTTGTGAGGATCAATACAGGTGTTTGGCATGCATCCCTGATGATCACATGTGTCCAAGGTCGTGTCTTGAGCAGAGGGATGGTGGGAAATCGCGAAAGTTAAGCTAATGCATCTACGTCTGCCCCATTCTGCCATCTGAAAGTCCCCTTACGGACTGTATGACCATAAGGTTTCGGTCCGTAAGGACCTGCAGCGCCCAAAACACCTTAACCCGGTTACGGACCGTAACGGCCTTGGCTTGCGGTCCGTAACCAATCTCCAGAGAAGAAAATTTTTAAATTTTCTTGGAATTTATTCATGTTTCGATTATGCTTGACGTTCAGAGGTTATTATTTAACATGACGTTGCACTTGGTCCCTCTCGGTCAGCAATCGGCACGAGGGTCAGCGGGACACGTGTCGGGGCTTAACTGGTTGGGGGTTTTCACGAGGTGTTACAGTATTGTTATTGTCTTAGACTATGTTTTTTTTTTTGCGTTTTTTTGGCGTCGTGTTATGTTGCCTAGTTTGTTTTAGTTGAATGTTGGGGTTTTTTTGCTTGCTTTAATGATTTGTTGTTGCAGTCTTTATTTGGGTTGTTCTCCAGTCGTTCAAGACAACGGCTTACGATTCGTCGTTTGATTTTGGACTTTTTGTTCTGGGTTTCGTGCCTATGTGAACAATCTGTTGGTGCATCTGCTTTTTTTTTAATGTGAATCGGGGTCTCATGATGTTGTTGTTTAACCTTGGTATGTGATGGTTTAACACTAATGTTCACAAGAGATTCTTTTTGGTTTTAAAGCTATTGTTTGTCTTTGTGACGTTTGTTTGTTGTGTCGATGAAGACGGTCTATGGTCTATGGATCATCGTGGGACCAAAGGTCGGAACCATAAGGCAGAACAAAATCAGCCTACGCTGTGTTTTGCAAGAAGAAGGAAGGTTGGGGTCCAAAAATAGACCAACCGGCGATGAAAGCGGGGTTCCAAAACGAGATCGACTAAGTAGACTTTGTGAAGTCACTGCGAATACCTTTGTAGTTGAGATAAGTTGTCATGATGTGTTCTTAAGTCGTAAGTTAATAGTTAATGTTGCATGTTGTCAATATTTAAGACTGTAACCTCAGGTCTCAACCTTAATCTGGTTATAATATTTGTCTATGAAATAAACACTTATCATTTAAGGCGAATATATCTTCATCATGCATTAGTACCTTTGAAATAAACTTATATGCTTAGTGTATTATGAATCATACAAGTTACGGACTATATACGTCACACAAAAACATCCGGTCAAAACAACACACATGTAAAAGAGCCGGCTAAACTTTAGTCGACTCTTTACACATGTTATGCTATTCTTGGTTTGTTTTGTGGAACTAGTACCCCATTGTAGTTTTTAAACATTTTTCTTAGCTTTTTTGTTGGCTTTGTTTACAGGTGACACTTTATTGGGTTGTTTTTTGGTCGTTTATTTTTAAAAGGTAAAACTAAATGTCTATTTTGACAAAAAAACATAAAACATGTTTATTTTAATTAGGGATGAGCATTTCGTACCGATACCGTACCACACCGGGTATATTCGGTACCAGTACCCGTTTTCCTCGTTTTTCGGTATCGGTACGATACCGATATTTATAGGTAAAACACCTGTACCGTACTAATATCAATTTTCCCTTTTTTCGGTACCGATACTTTCGGTAACAAACGAGTACCATGCTAATCCCTAATTATCGGTAACGAACGAGTACCATGCTCATCCCTAATTTTAATAATTTCATATATGCTTCTATGGACCCCAAGGTTCTACTTTAGGAAAAGTGATGCATTATGTTTGGTTTCACACTTAGCATATTAGGCCATCATAGTAGTCTACGACTAGTGGGGTGGAACCATCCGATTCATCATCCAAGTTGGTGCGACTTTTGAAGCTTTTGGTTATGGATTGGGTGTGTTTATCACGCTAGACAGGCTTGAAGGAAACATGTGCGGGTCTAACCACAATGAAGGGGATGAGGGTAAGGCGTAGCGCCTATGTGACGACTTTGTGCCGTGTTGGCTCCAACGTGTGATGTTGGCTATTCATGGACCACATGGTCTTAGAGCACCCACAAAGTGGTGCTTATTACTTATCCGTCCCACCATGGCAAGTCCACGGATCAGATCACTCGTTCGGCCACATTGTGAAAGCCTCTTGGTTCCTTTCAAGTCCGGACTTTCGGACCTCCCACATCTTTTGTGGGCCCTTCACTCATATAAACACATACACATAGCATATATACACACACAGAGAGATGTATATTAGTATGGTACTTGTGTGATGCTGTGGGGGCGATGATTTGTAACGATACTCGTTATCGTTAGTTTATCAATACCCGCGTGATTTGTTGTACAGTAGTTTTGTATGGTGGTCAGGTTGACTTTGACCTTTACAATTCCACTTATTTCTCCGATTTCTACTAATTATTTATACCATATTTCTTTATTAAATAAAAAACCAAAGGCAAAATATATATTGAATCCCTGAATATAAATTATTCACTTTTTGAATAATATGGTTTCCAGGCAGTACTTGCTTTAGTGACATTTAAGTAATATTAATATATTATAATTATTATAAACTTAATAAGACAATAAAACATTAAATTACATATATTATCAATCCACTGAAAGAAATTTAATCATAGAAGTCTACAATATGGACCCATAGATTTTGTATCTTCTCTCTTAAGCCTTTAATTGTCTTCTGGACTTTAAAATCAAAATCCACTCAGATTAAATATATAAGACTTTAGAATCAAATCCACTGAAACAAAATAGTTGTTCCTTGTTTACCATCTATCTCGATGTAAATAAAAAATTACAACCGTGGTCTGTAGTGCCAATTTTTTGAGTAAATAAGTCTTTCCAATAGTGGGCATAAGTGCATAACTTGTCAACTTCAGTAGTCAAAAGTCCAAAAGTCTTGATGATTTAAAAATCAAACAGATAGCTTCCTACAAGTAGTTTCTTTCATCCAAAATTTTGAACAATGAGAAATATGTGCTCCTTGTTCTTCTTAAAAGCAGTACTGCTTCTTGCTATTCTTATACAAATGAATGTTGCTGGATCGGTTCAAATCTTCCTACGGATCAAGTTGCATTATTGAAAATCAAATCCGGGATTATAAATGACCCGCACGGTGTTTCAGATCGTGGAATGATTCTCTTTCTTTTTGCATGTGGCGAGGAGTGACATGTGCTCGCCGACACAAAAGAGTCACAAGCTTGGATTTAACTGCAAAGGTTTAACAGGTTCTGTATCTCCTTTTGTTGGAAACCTCAGCTTCCTCAGGTCCATCAACTTAGATGAAAACTGGTTTTATGGAAGCATCCCACTTGAAATAAGCCGTTTATCTCGATTAGAAATTCTATCCCTTGAGAACAATTCTTTCACCAGAGAAATCCCAGCCAACTTATCAAGTTGCTCAAAACTACGACGACTTTACTTGTATAGGAAACCTGTCAATTCTAACTAAAGTAAAATTGGGTGCAAACAAATTGGAAGGCACTATACCCTCGACTTTTAGCCGTTGCAAAAGGTTGTTATATTTAGACCTGTATGGAAATAACCTCGGCGGAAGTATACCCAAAGAAGTATTCCAACTGTCTTCATTAGCCATTTTGCTAGATCTGAGTCAAAACAATTTGTCTGGAGTGCTTCCACAAGAGATTGGCAACCTGAAGATGTTAGGATATCTTGATTTGTCCCGGGATCGTTTATCAGGTGAACTCCCAAGTAGTTTTAGCAGTTGCATCAGCCTTCAAGCAATAGATATTTCAAAGAAACTTTTTCCATGGACCGATGCCAGAGGCATTGCGTTCTTTGAGAGGCCTCGAACATGTCCCGAAATAATTTTTCTGGGCCTATTCCAACATATTTGCAAGAAATGGATTTGAATTATCTAGGATTTGTCGTATAATAACTTTGAGGGAGAGGTGTCTGTTAAAGGTGTTTTTGCCAACACAAGTACGGTATCAATCACTGGGAACAACAGACTTTGCGATGGCATACAGGAGCTTCACCTACCCAAATGCACAACTAGCGACCCCCAAAGAAGCACTAGAAAGCTTTCTGTGCGTGTTGTTGTAGCGATCTCGTTATCTTTAAATGTTGTAGTTTTAGCACTAGTGTCATTTCTCTTGTTTTATCGCTGTAAGAAAAGGACAAAAATAAAGAATTAGAAAAAATATTGACGGGCTCTTTTGAGAAGATTTCATACAGAAGACTTTTCAAAGCTACTAAAGGGTTCTCTCTAGATAATCTTATTGGTACGGGTAGCTTTGCTTCGGTCTACAAAGGAGTTCTTGATGAAAGTGGCTTCACCCTGGCAATCAAAGTACTTAACCTTAATTGTCGAGGAGGGTTTAAGAGTTTTATGGCTGAGTGTAATGCCTTGAGAAATATTCGCCATCGTAATCTGGTGAAGGTCATAACTTGTTGTTCAGGCAACGATTTCAAAGCTTTAGTTTATGATTTCATGCCAAATGGAAGTTTGGAGAGTTGGCTGCATTCAGTACACCAAACGCTAGATCTTGCTCAAAGAATCAACATTATCAAGGATGTGGCTTGTGCTATTGATTATCTACATTGTCACTGTGGAAACGTAGTTGTCCATTGTGATCTGAAGCCGAGCAACATTTTATTAGACATCGATATGGTTGCTCATGTTGGAGATTTTGGGCTTGCGAAAATTCTTTCCATTGAAGAAGTTCCTCGCGCAAACAACGGTAGCTCAAGTGTTTTCGGAGGAACTATTGGGTATGCACCTCCAGGTAAGCTAACGATCACTAGTCCATTTGACTGTCCCCTTTTAATCTACCTTACACTATACGACTGAGTCTACATAAGTTGCAGAATATGGACTTGGAAGTGAAGTCTCAACCAACGGGGACATATATAGCTTTGAATCCTATTGTAAGAGATGATGACGGGATGAGACCTGTTGATCCAATGTTTAAAGAAGGTCTATGCTAGATTTGCCTTGACTAATGATTCTGTGGTCCAGATAGTGGATTCAGTGCTTCTAACTGAGAATGTCAATGAAAAGAGTTTGATTTCGTTAGTGAAAATTGGAGTGCAATGCTCTTCCTAGCCTCCAAAAAATCGAATGGATATTGGGACCGTTGTTCTTGAGCTCTTCTCAATGACTAAACACCTTTTTCTAACCTTGACCTCACCACCAAACCCTGCAGTCATGATCATCAACCCCCATGCCGTTGCGCGGATGCCGATAGTATTGTGAACTTGGTACTTACCACCCCACCCAGTAGGCAACATGGAGTTCAGTGAAGGTAATATCATTTCATCAAACCTACCCGATGAACTGATAGCCGAGCTGAAGGACTCATACGTCCCTGCATTTGAGTCAGCATGTGCATGGTAATCTATCTTCAACAATCAAAACTGTCCATTGAGGCTGAAAGCCTGAAACAGAAACAATATGACAAGGTACTCGCTTAGTCCCTCGTCTATTCTGCATCTTTGTAAGTTATGTGCCTAAAACATATAGTAGTGTGGCATATACCATGTGGCATCTGTGCATGGGCGTGTATCCCAGATCTAACTGGCATGATACAAATGGCTCCAACCTTTTACACTGTAACAATGGTTAGTTTTTGAGTCAAATTACAGTTACTTGTCGTAAATTGGAGTTCCTGTGCACATCCAATGCAAAAAACAAACTGGTACAGAATTTTACAGGTGACTTAGAGCTATAAACACAAGATCCAAATTCCCAAATTTTGAGTCGTTCTATACACATGTATAACCACTGTTTGCAAGGAAATACTAATTTATACGTATAACAGCCAAATTGGTTGGATGAATTGTTAAGAATAAAAACAAAATATATCACTGGTTGAAGAAAATAATAACCAACATATTTCATACTTTTGCACGACATAAATTGATTCAATAAGATCCAGATTCAGAATGTTTATACCATAAAAATCAAAAACTAAAGGTCATAGACAACTAATGTATGCTCATGAAAAGATTGAAACCCTAACGCTATCAGATTCCATCAGATTATACGAACATATTCAAAAACAACAAACATTCTAAGAGCTGGTAAATTTGGTGACCGCCTTTGTGCCTTCAGAAACGGCATGTTTGGCCAATTCACCGGGAAGAACAAGGCGTACGGCAGTCTGAATCTCCCGTGAGGTGATGGTGGGCTTCTTGTTGTAGCGTGCGAGTCTGGAACTCTCCTGAGCGAGTTTCTCGAAGATATCGTTGATGAAACTGTTCATGATTCCCATGGCCTTGCTGGAGATTCCGATGTCAGGGTGCACCTGCTTCAACACCTTGAAGATGTAGATCTTGTACGTCTCCACGCTCTTCTTCGTTCTCTTCTTCTTCTTATCTCCGGCGGCGGCTCCGGCTTCTTTCGGCAGTTTCTTTCCGGCCTTTGGCTTCTTCTCAGCCGGTGCTTTGTCCTCCGCCGGCTTCTTCTCGGCGGGCTTCTTCTCGGCCTTTGGTGCCATTGATTTTCTTGAGGGAAATTGAAATTGAGATTTCTAGGGTTTGTAATTTGGGGGAATTTGATTGCTTGTGTGTGATTGAAAGAGGTTACGGGTGTTGGTTATATATGAAAGGTGAATGTGTTTTTATTGGATGATTGGGTTGTTACGCGGATCGCTGACGTGGCGTAAGATGGACAGTTGTGATTGTTCAGCTTTGTTGTGAAGACCGGATTGCATTACGTTATCTTTCCTTTGAAAATCATTTCACAGCCATTTTGCCATTAAAAATAAATCGTCGTTTTTAGGTCATGTGTAGTCAAAACGTCTCTGAAGGGCATTGTCTAACACGTATCATGTCACGTCAGCAGGGGTTTTTATGGGGCGTTATATCAATAGAGCCCATAGTCTAAACGCCCCTACCGCATCATTACCCAACTAATAAATAAACACTTTAATTATACATATAAATATATGTATATATGTGTGTGTGAGTGGAGAGTGCTGCAAAACGCCGGCTTGAGTGTGGCGCCCATAAAATTTTTTACTCCAAAACGCACCCCGTAGTGGTGTTGGGGGCGTTTTCGGCACCAAAAAATCACTCAAGGCGCCCCACTACGGGTGGCCTTATATTATAACATGTACAAGGCCTCATTGATTTTCCAGTAAGATAATGCTGATGCTTACAAATTATAAACTCTGGTAAAAATTCAAACGCATGAGCGATGGCGTTTCTTCTAAGATTGTTTATCATTTGCGACATGCATCTTTTTACCGTTTTTTGGCTTTTGGTTTCTTCGATGACGACGAGAAGTCTCATCCGACACCGATTGATTTTCTGTGATGGTTTGGTTTTTTTGTTTTCTTATGATGGTGGTGTCTGCCATTTGTGGCTTTGATGATGGTCACACCACCGTTGTCACCACCTGCCACCGTCTCCACCTACGGCCTCCGACGCTACAATTGCCACCCACCATCACCGCCCATCATTAACCACCACCATCCGATATTATTCTTTCGTCTCTTTCTCGCGTACCAAACAACAAAAAGTAATGGTTCATTCCATTCTCACATGGTAACCAAACAAGACATGGAAACCATACCCATTAATAACTTCTAAGGAAACTGCGCGCAGACTTCTTTGTCAAAATAAGATTTATTAGAACTTTACGCCAAGTATCCAAGAGAGGAAAGCTTCATTTAACTACCTTGCGCGGGCTCGCGCAAGGTTCAAAGTTAACCTTGAACACTCTTTTTGGATAAATGCTTCATTTAACTACCTTGCGCGGGCTCGCGCAAGGTTCAAAGTTAACCTTGAACATTCTTGTCTGATAATGCTTCATTTAACTACCTTGCGCGGGCTCGCGCAAGGTTCAAAGTTAACCTTGAACATTCTTGTTGCGCAAGGTTCAAAGTTAACCTTGAACATTCTTGCTTGATAATGCTCCATGCGCAAACCTTACGCAGATGTTTATATCAAAGCAAGCATCCACCAAACGTTGCGCCAAGCAGCAAGGAAAAGAAGGAAGATTAGTTAACTAACTTGCGCTTCTTGCGCAAGGAAACAGTAAATCCTGAAACTTTCCCTTAGCAAAATCCTTAACTTGGTGCAGAAGCAAGGGGAATTTTTTCTGTTGTAACAGAATGTACACGTGGCGAATAATAGATGTGAAACCTTCTAGAAGCCATTCATACCCGATCGTGCAAGCATCTTTTCGGTTATAACCAATTGCCACATGGCAGCATCTGGACGGCTGAGGAAGATCACGGTGATGGCATGCTCACATTTATAAGATCTAGTGATCTCATGTTGACACGTGGTGCCTCCCTAACCGATGATGAGCTCACGATCTGTGTGCACTAACAGATTGCCAACAAACGTTAACGGAATAACAAAAGATTTCGTTAAAGTTCACAATCTCTCTTTTTGGCGCCAAACACCGGCTATAAATAAGTAACTTTGAGTTCAAGGAAAGGTATTCACACTCAACTACTCTCTCACTGACAATACTTACTTCCGACTACCTGTACTTATTCTCACGCCGGAGGGTGGTCACGGAGAGAAACCCCATTCTCCCCGTGGCGAGCTAACGGTGTTCTGTTTTGCAGGATCAGCCGGAGTATTGTTCTATTCATCATCCATCGTGAAACCAAACGGAGGGTTAACCCTTTTATACAGAGCCCATTCCATAGATCTACCTTGACTCCAGTCTAGTTGATCTAGGGTTTCTTCAGTAATGATCAATTCCATTAACTCGTCCATACTATTCACTCGTTCATTCCATTACCCCATACCAAACAGACCCAAGTTAAATAACCTACATTAAGTCATGATATATCTACCATCAATGAAATAAACCAACAACAATCTTGTTACTTGCGGCTTCCCTAGTTGCTGCATCCTCGTTCCTCGTTGTATACATCCGGTCAATGTTCAAATTGTTAAGACATCGGATAACCAAACGGAGGTGGAACACCGGTCGTCTGTCATGACCATGAACAACCTAAACCCGACTAAATAAATGGACCTTTATCCGTTAGATCTAAACATAAACATAATGAACGAGAGTAAAACCTTAAATTACCTATCACATTTTAGATCCAATAATGTAACACCCTGTTTTATGATCAAATAAAAATATGTATGGAACTTTTATTTTTAAATGAGCAACATGGTTATATAAAATATGAGATACCTAGACGAGTATTTATGTATTAAGATATTGTTTATCTATGATAATAATATATTATATTTGACCCTGCTCCGTTTTTAATGAAACTTGGGTCAAAATGTAGAGAAAAAGTGAGCTCGTTCCTGTAGTATATTTATTAGTTTATAAAACCTTATAGTTTAAAAGTTACAAAAGAAAAACAAGTGAAGCAACTAAATTAATTATAATAATATAACAATAAAATTTAAAAACAATTATGTGTATAGGTTACGTGTGTATATGCAACGTGTATATAGGTGCGTTGTATACATGAATCCTTATCATTTAGATTCCTTTTATTGAGGAGACAACCTTAGCCGCAAAAATCGTTTTCTTTGTAAGAAAGCAAAGCAAGCCTTCTGGTTATAAATAGAGATCAATTCAATTAGCTTTTCCATTAACAACTTCCTCAAATACAAGGCGTATAACAGGTTAGTGTGCATGTAATTTAAATATAAGTTTCCTATTAAGTTTTAATATAGAATCTTTATTAAGATTAATTAACGTAAAAGCTTAATTATAGTAAAATGTTAAGTGTAGAGTTTAGGGTCATAGCCAGGGTAATGATGACTAGCTAGTGTCCCGCTCTTTATTTAACCAGTGCCTAAGATTTATTATGGTCGTGAGCAGGAAACCAAGTTCGGATTGATTATAGTAAAACATCCCTAGAGCAAAGGTGAGTTTTATGAATGTTTTTCAAATGAGAACATGCTTGTCCTAAACTGTAATAATATGGCATGACTGTTGTACGCATGTATATAACCTGAGCATGACAGACACATGATATCTGTGGTCCCTTATACGTGCTGCTACGGCAGGATTTGTCGGTACTACACCCGTGGTGTAGTGGGCATTGAATGTATGGTTATGTAAGTTACGTTGTGACGGTGGGTTACGATGACATGGGCGGATACAAGTCATGAGTAATTAATGATATTTATAAATGGTGAATATTCATGAACTCACTAGTTAGCTGACGTCTTTTAAGCATATGTCACAGGAAATGACGGTTAGTGTTGTGCAAGTTGTTTATCTCAAATAGGCATGGCTAGTGGAATAAAGTATCCCAGACTTCCTTATCTGGTGGAAATTTTGTATGAACGGCTAAGAATAGTTTGATCAAACTCTGTACTTTTAAGTTTCCAAGTTTTGTACCTGATGGTTTGTGTTAATAAAATAAGTGTTTCCTTGGCAGTTGGTAACAATTGTGTATGGTGCATCCTAATCTGTGTGTGGTGTCACAAATAATCCCTCGAAGTACAAATGACATTTTGGCGTTTAATTTTTCTGATCGAGTGGTGGTGCCCGCCGGAGTACATGCAGGTTGCAGGAGAGAGTGGTGGTCTTGGTGGTGCTCGCCGGAGGAAGTGATCGGAGGGGGTGATCTTCGGGTGGATTAGGGGAAATGTGAAGTGTGTATTTTAATTGGGTAATGAAATGTTGGGGCTTATATACGAAGATAGGGTTTGGTGGTCGGGGAAAAGACAATAATCCCGTAGTGGGCCATACAAAGATACCAGTCAACGTAAAGGTCAATTAACGGAGGGTTGTGAATTGTAGCACTTTGAAAACGTTGAGGATGTAGATGGACAAAAGTTTCTTAGGGCGACTAAAGTGTAAACAAGATTTAACCACATAATTATTGTAAATTAAGGTTTACTCTATATATATATTGTCACTACACTGAGGGCGACCGGAAATAAAACAATACTCACGATAAAATTAAGAAGCTACATAACTATAATAACATCCATTGTTTTGTCGAGGCTCAAAGACGTTGATTTATGATAACATTAAAGTAGTCATCTTTGTAAGTACTTCTATAAGTTGTCAAAAATATTTTTATTTACAAATTAAAATGTTAATCACGTGTTATTGATACAGTATATTTTTATAGCCGGAACGAACACATCTTCGTTGATAATTGGATGGACAATGTTCGAAACAACTCCATCAATACATGATTCCACGAATGAAATTCCGGCGTCTTAAATCCGAAAGGGTCTCCAATTCCAGAAAAATAAGTTTTTATGCTTGAGATTAACAACAGATCAAGAACACCCAAATCAATTAAACGAATTATTAGAAACATGAAACAAAAGATATTTCATTAACTTTGTACTCAACAAACAGATTCAATCAAATACAAATTTTGAGACTCGATACCTAACATTTTGAAAATCTAAGAGCTGGTAAATTTGGTAACTGCCTTTGTGCCTTCAGAAACAGCATGTTTGGCCAATTCACCGGGAAGAACAAGGCGTACGGCAGTCTGGATCTCCCGTGAGGTGATGGTGGGCTTCTTGTTGTAGCGTGCGAGTCTGGAACTCTCCTGCGCGAGTTTCTCGAAGATGTCGTTGATGAAACTGTTCATAATTCCCATGGCCTTGCTGGAGATTCCGATGTCAGGGTGCACCTGCTTCAAAACCTTGAAGATGTAGATCTTGTATGTCTCCACGCTCTTCTTCGTTCTCTTCTTCTTCTTGTCTGCAGAAGCAGCTCCGGCTTCTTTCGGCAGCTTCTTTCCGACCTTTGGCTTCTTCTCCGCCGGTGCTTTCTCTTCAGCTGGCTTCTTCACGGCGGGTTTCTTCTCTGCCTTGGGTGCCATTGAGGGAAATTGAAATTCTAGGGTTTGTAATTTGGGGGAAGTTGGTTGATTGTGTGTGATTGAAAGAGGTTACGGGTGTTGGTTATATATGAGAGGTGAATGTGTGTTTTATTGGAGGGTTGGGTTGCTACGCGGATCGATGACGTGGCATGAGAATGGACGGTTGTTATTGTTCAGATGGTTGGGTTATTACGCGGATCGGTGACGTATTTTCCTTTTGAAAATCATCTCACAACTAATTTTATTTTATTTTAGTTAAAAAGAAGTCACATAAACAGAGTTTGTCACAACCATTTTAGTTAAAAAAAATCTCGTAAACAGAGTTTGAAGATTGTTAATATTTTATTAATTTTTTTTTACTTTGGTGTTTATAAATGATCTAATATCATCTACAATCCAAAAAAATTAGGTTACTTTTGGTTTAATAAAAGTTTTGTATTGCGATAGATAAGAGGGAAATCATGATTGATGTGGAGGAAGGGGGTATATATGTGGGAAACGATTATGTATAAGCGAGGTATGTGCGATTGCGAGGAATCCGTCTGAATCTATTTTAGATGGAGAAAAGGGTTAAGTTAGGGCATGTAACGAGACAACGTGGAGGAGAGAGCAGACTCGTCTATAGTCGATTACTTTTTATATCATTAATCAGACATAAAAATGCATACGTTAGTATTCTAACATGTAAACAGTCTCATGGTTTTCTAACAAGATCATATTGATGGATAAAAACAAATCATAATCTTGTTAAACGAGTGTTTTTATTCTAATATGAAAAAGACGACCATCATTGGGTTAGGTAGTATGTTATACAAGAAAAACGCAACTATCTATCTCATCTCCTTTCATCGATGGCTACTTCCTGTTTTCCCTACCCGATACACACTACTTGCATACACCTCATCCACCCTAACTTTATGGGACTGTCAATCATCGGAAATCTCGGTATTAACCGTTCAAAGGCGAATGTCTGACCAATTCAGATTAGATGTTTTAACCATTCAGACTTAGTATAATGCTTAACCATTCAGATATCTACTTGCGAAACAAATAGTCTGAATCATTAAATGTTGAACCAATAAGATGTCCGAACCATTATGTAACACCCCAACCGATAGCGGAAACATCGGGATGAGACGAAAACGAGATTGCTCATTGCTCACAACATTATTAAGTGACAATAATTAATTAAACCATATTTCATTTCATAAGAATTGTCAAATACATCAATGTAACAAAACAAAGAACAATCTAACATTTGCAATGTTATAACAAAGTTGATACGTCGACATTAAACCTAACGTCTAATTTGTGTGTATCTAGTCCTTGCTATATTGTTTTCATAGCGTCATCTCCTTCAACCTGTAACATGTTTTAAAATAAAGTCAATGCAAAAGCAAAGGCGAGTACACAAGTTTAAGCATAGCATACGTATACGAATAAAGTTTTAACAATCCTCATGGCAACTAAATCTATACAAGAGCAATATCAAGGCATGCAATGCTAATAATCAAACCAGTAACGCAATCACGATGTTTTAACATGACCTCACGTGTAAAGCGATGGAGGTGGATGCGTGAATTCCTATAACGCTAAGCATGTCAAACAAGGCTAAAAATAGTTAATGACTAAAGCATAGCACAACGTTTATCCCCAGACAAGCAACAAGTATACGATTCAAGTAGTCATGTGTACAGGATTGTTTGTGCGTTTCATAAAGTTTAAGTGTTTGTGATTTTTGTATATGGAAACATGTTACACCCAAAAAGTGATGTAAAACAAATGTGGGTCGAGTGTACTCACAAAATTGCTAAGTCTTCTTTGGAAATTCCACGACGAGTTGATGAGTGGGAGAAAGGGGACATCGAGGTCACCTTAAAAATGGCAAACGAATGTACATGAATAATAGAAGCTACGACGAAGGATTCGAATTGGAGTTGAAAGTACGTATATAGTTAACATCGTTTAAGAAAGGAATTTCTAAATTAAATTCATCAAAAGGGTTGTAGGAGTGTTGTCAAATAATTAATATATATATTTGACGAAAAGCATATTGGGTATATATATATTTATATTCTAACGAATTGTATGAGATATATATGTATATTGTCGAATGGTGTACAAATATATTTGTCGAAAGTAAAATAAATATGTTTTGTCGAAAGTAAAATAAATAAGTATATTTGTCGAGAGATATGATAAATATATCTATATTTTGTCGATGAATATAATAAGTAAATATGTTTTGTCAAAAGTATAGTAAATAAGTATATTTGTCGAGAATTGTAATAAATAAATCTATATTTGGTCGATGAATATAATAAGTAAATATGTTTTGTCAAAAGTATAGTAAATAAGTATATTTGTCGAGATTTATAATAAATAAATTTATGCTCTTGTCGAAAAGCATAATAAAGAAAGTAAGTATATTTTTGTCGACAAAAAAAAAATAATATCGATAAATATATTCCGTCGAATAGTTCAAATAATAAATATATTTTATCGAATAGTTTAATAAATATATTTTGTCGAATAGTTTAATAAATATATTACCTGTAGAAAATCGGGCAGAGTTTCCTCTTGTTTTTGGACGATCCCGACCCACAAGTGTCGATATTATTTGTCAAAACGCAATAATAACGAAACAATATATATATTTAAGTCTCCATACAAGTTATGTAAATGTATATTTATAACGATTATATCCAAAAACTAACTATAGAGGGATATACCATGTCGAGTCGGATTCGACTGAGTACCACGAGACCCGAGTGTTGACCAGAACTGGAAAGTTGACCACAATCCGAGCTTTGACCAGATTTGACCCGAACCTGAACGAACCAAGACGGCTGTTGACTAGTGTTGACCCGAACCGAATCTGACTTTGACTAAGGCTGACCGTTGACTGTTTGACCAGGTTCGACTTTCGTTGACCAAGTTGACCAGGTTTGACCGAACACCAAACGAGACCCGAAACGAACATGGCCTGAACCGAAACCCGAACAGGAACTGTTGTTTACTGATGTTGTCTCGAACCCGCGACTGTTTGACCACAGTTGACCAGGTTTGACCGGGTTTGACCGAACCAGAACTGACCCGAACTGAACATGAGCCGAAACTGAAACAAACCAACCTGAAATTGAGAGTTAGAGCATGATCACCTGACACGAATCCGAACCAAAACTGAAACGAATGAACCTAACCTGAACCGAGACTGGGACTACTGAGTTAAGTCGCTGCCTCGTCGCCGGAATCGGACCCAACCCGAGCCGAGACCACCCCACCGCCGCCTATCCACTGCCGCTGCAGTTGTTAGGCGTTGCCGGCCGTCGATGAGTGCCGCCGGCCAAAACCCTAATTGGCGCGGCCCTAGGCAGCTACTGTTGCGTGGCCCACTGCCACTGCTGCTCTTGCTGTTGAAGGTGACGAGGGAGAGAGGAGGAGGGATGGCGGTGGCGAGTTTCGTCGGAGATGAAGGGGCGCCGGTGGTGGGTTTCGTCGGGCAGTGGAGAGAGGAGGGTGGTGTGTTTAATTGGCCAGAGGTCCAGGTAGGGGGTGTTTGGGTAGGTGTGGTCGGCCGGAGGTCAATCAGACCTCGTTTTCCGGCGACAGGAACTGCGAGGGGGAATGGTGAGTGTATGAATGTGTGGAGGTGGTGTTTGGCCGGAAGAAGGGTGGTGCCGGAGCTCGCCGGACTTCTGTTCCGGTCACCGGATTTTAGGGAGGCAGAGGGTGAGAGGGTGTGTGAGAGGGGCTAGGGTTTGAATGATGAAGAAGGAGAGGGTTAGGTTTATATAGGCTAGGGTTTTGAGTGTGTTGGGCCTAAGGCCCGGTTCATGTGTTTTACGCGGCCCGCTATGGTTCTGAAACCCGTTTTCGAACCCGAACGTGACATAACAGGGTATAATATTATTTTTAGGTTTAAACACGCGATTTAAACGTCGGCGCTCGAAAATGGTTGCGTTCAGTTGTCGTTTCGTTAAAACGCGTAAAAACGCGTAGTCTTCCGATTTTAAACTGTTTTTTTTTTCCGATTGAAGTTGCGACTCAGGAAATAGAAAACGAGCGTGAATTTATTATAAAAATAATAAATCTTGGAAATACGAGTCGTTACACATTAAGAGTTTCATTAAGAGCTCAACAAACAGCCTCTTAATCTTTTAGGAGAATTTGAACAAGTGGTATTGTGAGTTCGTACCTGACTAATTGAGATAATAAAACTTTAGAAAGTTATTTACCTTGGGTAATTGTGACTGTATTCATGAATGGGATTTTAGTAATAACCTTTTATGAGGTCATATCAATTACGTTATTCAGCTCATTTGCTTTTTTGTGGGTTTTTTTTATCTATGGAATCGATTTGTCTTCCACGTGGTACACAACGTGACTTTGGTCGTTACCGACTCGACTCGACTCATTGGAAACCATAAAAACGAATATCAATACCGGGTTTTCCCTCGTGCTACACTATGAGAGTACGTATGATTGGTTTTCCATGTTATGCGACGTGACTTTGGTCGTTATCGGCTTGACTCATCAGAAAACCATAAAAGCGAATATCAGTAAAAATGAATATTGATATCGGTTCCGATAATAAGAATTAAAAGAATAAAAATAGGTTTTCCCCACCGTGATGGGAGTTTGATCATTTCCCCCATGTTATACAGCGTGACTTTGATAGTTATAGACTCTACTCATTGAAAACCATAAAACAAAAATCCATAAAAGCGAATATGAAAATTGATTTCAATAATATCAATATATAAAAACCTCCACAAAGTAATAAATTGTAAAGTCAAAAGAAAGAGAAAAAAAAAAAGAAAACGAAAAAAACCACTAAAAGACTACTTTTCATCTTTTTTTATTATATACAACTAGGTTTATCATCATTTGTCGCGTTGTGACGAACTTTTTTTATTATTTAGTTTTGTTTACATGTGATTTGTAATAATTACAAGCGCGTTGTGTACGGAACCACTGACAAGAATAAAAAGAAAATGTAGGAAAACACACTAAAAGATAACCGAAAGAAAATCAACAAAAAAAGTTATATGGTAATGTTGTTGTTCGTATGAAACTCATGGCCAGAGATGAGCAAACTGGGTACCTATACCGAATTTCCCGAAAACGAAAGATCTTAAGTACCAATTTGGTACCGACTTTTGGCGTTCCTAGTACCGGTTCGCTATCGTTTTTTACCTTCATATACCGGT